>CAUYON010007290.1:0-11739 GCA_963573935.1 Arctocebus calabarensis
CAATATACAATTTTAATGCAATGCCTATTAAAGCTCCATTGACATATTTTAAAGACCTTGAAAAAATATTGCTTCGTTTTATATGGAACCAGAAAAAACCTCGAATAGCCAAGACACTACTTACAAATAAAAGCAAAGCTGGAAGGATCACGTTACCAGACCTGAGACTGTACTATAAATCGATAGTGATCAAAACAGCATGGTACTGGCACAAAAACAGAGAGGTGGATGCCTTTAGCGGACATTTTAAACATACCGGCATAAAGCTATTCATAATATCTATTTACCCATCTCTATTGCCTCTATAGTTATATTTTCCTTTTAATTCCTAATATAATTTTTGTGATTTCTCGTTTTTCTTAATAAATATTGCTGAGACTTATCTAGTTTACTTTTCTCAAAGAACCAACTTTTGGCTTTATTGCTAATACTTTCTATTTTCATTTGTATTCCCTTCCATTTACTTTATTTGGGTTTATTCTGTTGTGAGTTCTCTCCCCTCTCCCCATGTAAGCTGGGTATTACTTCACTGATTTGTAGTAAATCTGGAAATTTGATTTCTTCTTTTCTAGTGCCAATAACTAAGGCCATATACATTTCCCTCCACATAAAATTTTTGCTGTATCTCACAGATTTTAATTTACATAATTTTCATTATCTTTTATTTCTAAGTATAGCCTCCAGTACAATTTTTCTTTTTTTTTTTTTTGAAGTTTTGGGCTGGGGCCGGGTTTGAACCCACCACCTCTGGTATATGGGGCTGGTGCCCTACTCCTTGAGCTACAGTCACCACCCACAATTTTTCATTCGAGTGAGAAGTATGCTTTAAATTTTCCAGTCTTTCAATGAACAGCCTTATACATAAACCTTTTTATATTTTTGCCAGTAAACCTTTGGGATAGACTTTGAGAAATTTGATTGTTGGGTCAAAGGATTAATGCCTGTGCAATTTTGCTATGTACCACCAAATATCCTTTCCTGGCAAGAAGATGTGAAACTGCCTTTTTCCACGGAGACTCCCTCACATAGCACATTGAAACACTACTGAATTTTTGGCACTGAAAGATAGAAAATAGTACCTTGGTATAGTTTTAGTTTAAATTTCTCTTTTTGGCTGAGCCTAAAAGTGATTTGTATTTTTTCTTTTTCTTCGTCTCTCTCTTTGGTTCATGGAGCTACTGAAGGTCTTTTCTATATATACACTTTATTTAGTTACATATTAAAGACATTTGGCTTGGCACCTGTAGCTCAGTGACTAGGGTTCCAGCCACATACACCGAGGCTGGCGGGTTCGAACCCGGCCCAGGTCTGCCAAACAACAATGACAACTACAATAACAAAAATAAAAATAGCCGGGCATTGTGGCAGGTGCCTGTAGTCCCAGCTACTTGGGAGGCTGAGGCAAGAGAGGCTTAAGCCTAAAAGTTGGAGGTTGTTGTGAGTTGTGACGGCACAGCACTCTACCGAGGGTGACATAGTTAGATACTATCTCAAAAAAAAAAGATATTAAATCTTTGTGCTATAATATACAAGTGTTTCCCCCATTTGGTCACTTATTTTTACCTTGTTCATTGAACTTTATGCCGTGCAAAAGTTTTTAATTTCATATATCCAGTTGATCTACATTTCCTCCGGGTTTTATCCAATGCTTACCAGTGGGTGCAGTCATTCCTTATAGCACTACACTGACAAGGATTTCCATTTCCCCTATTTGGTGGTAATTTGTTTATCTTTGTTTCAGATTATTCTGAGCAATCTCGTGGATGTCTCAGGAAGACTTGGGACTTATTCTGCGGTTTGCAGGAGACAGGACCCAAGCTGACCAAGGAGGAGGAAGAGGCCCTTAGGAAGAAGCTGACCGACACGTCTGAGAGGCCCCTCTGGAGGACTGTGGTGGACATCAACGCCATCCTCCTCCTGGCTGTGGTGGTCTTTGTTTACGCCTATTTTGCCTGAACTCTTTGAGCCACTAGAATAATTAAGAATTAGGAAGAATTAAGCAAAAAATAATATTGATTTTCAGTTTACATTTTGTAGTGTTTCAAAGGGAGGGGGGATGAGCAGCCAGTGGTTTTATCTAGTGAGATGGCTACTGATTTGATTTTTTGCTTTTGTTGTTCCGTTGTGTCAATAAAGAAAATGGAAGCGCTAATAATTTATAAAATTAGCGAAGCAGCCCCCTATGTATGTAAACTAAACCACGTAGTTCTAAATTCTTTTTTTTTTTTTGAGCATTACTGAAAAAAAATAAAAACATTTATTTGTTTTAACAAATAAACACTGTATATATTTAAGGGTTACAACATGATGATTGGTTTTATTTGGTATATCACATACCTAACATGAAATATTTTTTCTTAAAGTTTGCGACTTGCCTTTTAAATTTATTTATGTTGTCTTCTGTTGTACAGAGCTTTAATTTTCATTTAGTCAAATTGTTTCATTTTTTTCTTGTGCTTCTGGGTTCTGTGACTTGTTTTTAATTATATGTCCTTTTGGGTTTTGTTGTCTTTGCTTTGTTTTAAAGAGTGTACTCAAATGCTACATTATTTTGCAATTTACTCTCTCTTTTTATAGTACATGGTGAACATCACTGAGCTTAACTAATGTAGATCAAATATATTTATTTTAGTTTCTGCCTAATAATTTATAATATTAGATATGTTCGATTTCCTTAATAATTCCCCCTTCAGATGGATATTCAGGAAAAGTATCTTTTGTGACCACAAATAGTGTTGCCATGATCATATTTATATATAGATTCCCACCAATGGTTTGTTTCTACAGGATAAAATCCTTGAAGTGGTAACTATTAGATATCCATAAAAATTAAGAATAAATAAGAAAAAAGAAACAATATTTGGAGAAACAATGGCTGAAAATTCCTCAATTTGATGAAAGACATGAACCTACCAATCCAAGATCCCAACAAACTTTAGGTCTTAATAATATAACCTTACAGAGCCCCACACTAGTACTTCTTATGGTCCAACTTTCGAGACCCAAAGACGAAGGAGAGAATCTTGAAGAAAGCAAGAAAGATGTGACTCCCCACATAAAAGTGATCTTGAAAAATACTAATGGCCAATTTCCCATAAGAAACCAAGAAGGCCAAAAGACCTCCCTGGCATGATATAGTTACAGAGCTGAAAGAAAAGGTCCTGAATAAGAATTCAACATCTGGCAAAACTATTCTTCAAAAATTAAGAAGACGCTAAGATGCTCCCAGACAAAGGAAACTGAGAGAGTTCGTTATAATAGATCTGCAATGCTGAACTAGTACTATAGTAGTTGAAATGAAAAAACTCCAGACAGTAAGTCAAAGCTATATTAAAAAATAAAGATCTTGAGTTATCTTAGTCTATTTGGTCTACTACAACAAAATACCATAATCTTGGAAACTTATAAACAACAGAAATTTATTTCTCATAGTTCTAAAGATTAGAAAATCCAAGGCCAAAGTGCCAGCAGATTCAGTACCTGGTGAGGGCCCATTTCCATCTTGCATCCTCAGAAGGTGGAAGAGCTAAATGGGCTCCCTGGGGCCTACTTATGAGGATGTTAATCCCACTGGCTCTTGTTAGAATTTCAACATATGGATTTTGAGGGGACACAAACATTCACACCATTGTACAAGTTAAAGTAGTAAACAGGCAAGTATTATTGTAGTTTCAGTTGTAACCCCATTCTTTATTTCCTATAGGACTTAAAGAAAAAATTATTCAAAAACTATTTTAAATCTCTCTATATAGATTTAGTTTGTATAACACGTAAAGTATACATTATCATTATGCATTGTACTTCACATAACTTGTATAATTATAAAATGGTTAATTATGTAATCATTAATTATAAAATTGATACAATTGGTATAATTGTAAAATGTATAAAGATATAATCTGTGACAACAATCCCATAAAGAATGGAAGATGAACTTGTACAGGAATGTATTAACCATGTGTTTCTGATGTTTTGCCATCTGTTACCTTGCAGACCCCAGAGAGATGCCCCATCAAGAGCCAGTTCCTCCACACAGCAAATGACTCATATTCAAAGCTCACCTTTCATGTGCAATAACATTCCATACCTCTCAATCATCTCCTTTGGTGGGATCTTATACTCTAGGCACTATCCCTCTGCCCTAATTAATACTTAGCCAGATATCAGGCAACTAGGAGCACCCCTCCACCCTGAAACCCACTGAAATTATATAAACCAGCCAATCTTACTTAGCCTGCTTACCTTGTTGTGTCTGTTCTTTCCTGAAAAAGACATACTAAATACTCTTGTCCACATTTTTTTTTTCCTATTCCCCGTGCCCCCTAGCAACCCTGGTGCTTCATCACGCCCTCTTCTGTTGGGAACTGTGAGTAACAAACTATCTTTCCAACAATAGTTGTCAGCTGATCCATTGGTCTCATCATACTAGAATAATAATAAAACCTACATTTAAAAAGAAAATGCAACCAGTGTAACATGGTTTCTTGTACCCTCAATGAATCCCCAACAATAAAAAAAAAAAAAGAAAGAAAGAATGGTTTTGTGTGTTTTTGTAGATATCAATTCAAAATACATTGTGATAACTTCAGGATGTTAAATGTAATCCCCACAGCAATCACAAAGGATATATCTTAAAAATACACATAGGGCAGCACCTATGGCTCAAGGAGTATGGCGCCAGCCCCATATACTGGGGGTGGCAGATTTGAACCTGGCCCCAGCCAAAAACTACAAAAAAAAAAAAAACACTTAAAAAGAAATGAGGATTGGGCCAGGCATGGTGGTTCATGCCTGTAATCCTAGCACTCTGTTTCTACTAAAGTTAGAAGAAATTACGGTGGCATTTGTGGTGGCCACCTGTCGTCCCAGCCACTGGGGAGGCTGAGGCAGGAGTATCACTTGAATCCAACAGCCTGAGGTTGCTGTGAAGCTGATGCCATGGTACCCCTCCCTGGGTGACAGAGTGAGATTCTGTCACAAAAATAAATAAATAAATAAGGAAAATCAAAACATTTCACTAGAAAAAAAATCTAAACACCCAAGAAAGCATAACTAGAGGAAATAAGAGACATAAAAAGGTATGAGACATATGGAAAATAACAAAATGGGGCGGTGAGCTAGGAGGTTATTAAATTCAAGAGGAAAGGTTGAATAGCGTTCATCTGTCTGATAAAGTAAGAATCTTTGCACCACCAGTCTATTCAGCCTAGCCTCTGACAAATTGGATTTACTCCCAAGAGCAGAGAGAGGGAAGGAGCGAGGGGAGCGGGGTCTTGGTGTATGTCACACCTTTTGGGGGCAAAACACAATTGTAAGAGGGACTTTACCCAACAAATGCAACCAGTGTAACATGGTTTCTTGTACCCTCAATGAATCCCCAACAATAAAAAAAAAAAAAAATGGTCTGTTCCTAGGGAAATTCATTTCATTTCTGCATTTTTAGAAAAATGGCACAGTAAATGTGGCTCTTTCTGCATCTAGCCTCAGAGGCAGGCCCTAGCCTAAGGGTCCGCCCAGACTCCTGCACTGGTAATGGGACACAGAGATGAAGCCTCCTTCCACACGTGAGGAAGTGGGTCTGCCTGCCCTGGGCTGTGGGCAAGGAGGCCACGGGCCCAGCTTACTTCACTGACTTCCTTAGGACTAGAGGCCCCAGGGGCAGGAGAAAAATGGGGGAAAGTTTTAGTAGATACTCATTTTTTCTCTCTCTCTCCAGAATAAAGCCCCAATATTATAGATTCAAAGAAAGAAAACAGCAAAATGGCAGATATAAGCCTCCCCTTATCCATAATTATTTTGAATATAAATGAATTCAACTCTGATCAAAAGGCAAAGACCCTTAGACTGTGTTTTTAAAAATATGTCTTCATGGTATGTTATTGATAAGATAGTCTCTTTAGATCCAAATATAGAAATAATTCAAAAGTGCAAGAATGGGAAAAGATAACTCCATGCAAATGGCAACCAAAAGAGAGAGCCAGGTTATACTAATACCATAAAAAATAGACTTTAAATATAACCTGTTAGGAGAGACAAGGAAGGATGTCACAGTGATAAAAGAATCAAATCATTAAGAAGATATAACAATTACAAGCACACACTAACGAAGACTTTTTCCTTGACAAAACTTTACTTGGGCTCCTCTGAACCTTTTGCTTGAGTAGGCCCAACCTGTGGGGCTTCTGTGTTCATCTTTGCATTGCCTGCCCTCAGAAGACTTCTGTCAAGTTGGTCTGTCCAGAATCCCCCACCAAAGATACCCAGTCACTTTTTATATCCAACACCATCCTCATCTCCCACCATCCTTGAGGTGATATCTGATTACCCTGACCTGCCTTCAGCAAGAATACTGTGTGTTCATTTTAGCAAGAATTACTCCAGCTGCTTAGTAATTTTCTATCTACCAACCTTCCACCTTTCTGCTTCTTGGCTATAAAACTCCATTTTTCTTTATTATATTTGGAGTTGAGCCCAATCTCTCTCCCCTACTGCAAAACTCTATTACAGTAGTCCTGACACTAATTGCTATAGTCCTAAGTAAAGTTTTTAATACTTTTTAATAAGTGTCTGAATAATTTTTTCTTAAATAATACTCACTTAACAATACAGTCACAGAATACATGAAGCAAGTATTGATAAAATTAATGGGAGAGTTAGTTCTGCAATAATAGTTGGAAACTTTAATATACTACTTTCAATTAAAAAAATTGGTAGAACACCTAGACAGAAGATCGGTAAAGAGATAGAGGACTCAAACAATATATAAACCAACTAGACCCAACAGACATTACAGATGGGATATAATTCTATATATAGGACTTTTCTCCACATTTAGAATAATCCGCTAATGCATTTATAGTTCATAGGTGTGATGGAAGGAGTTTGGAGTCACCAGATGAGGGGTTCTTGGCATAAAGAACTCTAGGAGGAGCCCTTCGGAGTGCATCTCAGGGCCATAGTTATTATCATAAAGCAGAAAAAAGTAGTTATAAGTTACTTATCAGACATCAGCACTAAAAAGGGGGAACATGCAAAGTGTCAGACAGAATGTCTCCAATTTGTTTTTGCAAAACCACAGACCTTAAACAAGACCTCCGCCTCCAGCATTAAGAGACCTTTGGAATCTAGAATCTTTACCATGACCCTGAGGCCTGGCATTGCCACTCCTCCCACACACATTCTCCCTGGGAGGCCAGTTTTCTGATCTCCTGCATGTACACAACTCACATGCTATTCTCGCAATTCTCCAGATCTCTCAAGCAGGAAGCATGCTGAAGATCAGGGCTCAGTTTCCCCAAATGTAATGATTAGATTTTAATGCACATATGTGAGATATCCCTCCCTCAAACCTTGTTATGTCATTGGCACATTACCCACCCGATGTGATAAAAAATGAAAAAAGAAAACAGTGATCCGCCCAACAACAGCCTAATCCACAGTCTTCTCAAGTGAGCACGGGACATGCTTCAGGAGTGACTATATGACAGACCACAAAACAAGTCTCAAAACATTTAAAAAGACTAAAGTCATATAAACTGTCTTCCCATCACAATGGAATGAAACTACAACTCAGTAATAGAAAGAAAACTTGAAAATTCATAGTTATGTGGAAATTAAATAAGACAATCTTAAAATACATCAAACAAAAACATCAGAAGAGAAATTAGAAAATACTTAAGGATGAACTAAAATGAAAATGCAACATACCAAACCTTACAGCTCAAGTAGTGCTCAAGGGAAATTCATAGCTCTGAACACCTGCCTAGGTTAAAGAAAAAGGAAGAAAGAAAGAAAGATGGCAATCGACTGCCTAACTTTATAACTAGAAATAAACTAGTTGAATAACTAGAAAATAAACCTGGAGCTAGCAAAAAAAAAAAAGAAATATAAACATTAGATCAGTGATAAACTAGAAAATAGAAAAAGAATAGAGAGAATCAATAATACCAAAAGTTAGTTCTTTGAAAAGATTGAAAATATTGAAAAACCTTTAAGTAGATTGACATAAGAAAAAAGAAGACACAAATAACTGAATCAGATAAAAGTGGGGACATTAGTATTGACATAAATTAAAAGGATTGTGCCATAATATAATAAATAATTATTCCCCAATAAATTGCATAACCGTGGGACCACACCTAAGGTGCATTTTAGAAGGGTACAGGTGAAACTTACTAAAGGCAGAATATAAATGTCTTAACACAATAACTAAGAAAATGCCTTGGAAACTATGTTAACCAGTTTGATGAAAATATTTCAGATTGTGTATGAAACCAGCACATTTTACCCCATGATTGCTTTAATGTACACAGCTATGATTTTATAAAAAAGAAAATAAATTGGATAACCTAGATGAAATGAACAAATTCCTAGAAATATGCTAATTTCTTAAACTGAGTCAAAATGAAGTAGAAAATTTTATTGGATCTATAACATACAAAGAGATTGAATCAATAATCAAAAACCTCCCAATAAAGAAAAGTCCAAAAAGATGGCTTCACTGAGAATTCTACCAAACATTTAGTGATTAGCACTAATACTTCTCAAACTCATCTATAAAATAGAAGAGGCAAGAACATTTCCTATCTCATTCTATGAGAGCAGCATTACTTTGATAGCAAAGCCAAATAAAGCAATCATAATAAAACAAAATTATAGACCCTTGTTTCTCTCAAATATTGATGTAACAATCCTCAACAAAATACTGTACTAGCAAACAGAATCCAACAACATATTAAAATGAGCATTCACCAACCAGGCAGAATTTATTCCAAAATAGCAAGGGTAGTTCAACATAAGAAAACCAATCCATGTAACTATATCACATTAACTGAATTGGGGTGGAGGGGCTTTATGTTATCAATTGATATGAAAAGGCATTTGAAAACATCTATTGTTCATGACAAAATCACCCAAAAACCTCAGAATAGAAGGAAATTTCTTCAACATAAAAAGCTTATGAAATCCCCACTGCTAAC
Organism: Arctocebus calabarensis; assembly: GCA_963573935.1. Classification (NCBI taxonomy): domain Eukaryota; kingdom Metazoa; phylum Chordata; class Mammalia; order Primates; family Lorisidae; genus Arctocebus; species Arctocebus calabarensis. The sequence goes on from CAUYON010007290.1 coordinate 8,979, forward strand.
ATTATACTTAAGGGTGAATGACTGAAAACTCTACTAGTCCATTTTCTATTGCTTATAACAGAATACTTACAAAGAATAGAAATGTATTTCTTGCAGTTGTGGTGGCTAAGGTTGAGTGAGGGGTTGAATCTGGTAGCCTTGCTGGTGGGGACCCCCTGAAGAATCCTGTGGTGGCATAAAGTATTATGCAGTAAGGGGCTGACTGTGCTAGCATGCTAGCTCAAATCTTCCTCTTCTTATAAAGCCACTACTTTCCCTTTGTGATAACCCATTAATTTATTAATCCATGAATGGATTAGTCCATTATTGAGAGCAGAGTCCTTACAATTCAATCATCTATTAAAGGTGATTAAATTTTAACATGAGTTTTGAATGGAACAAACTGGATTTGAGCAAACTGGAATTTGAACAAACTGGAAGTTTTGAATGGATTCAAACTGTAAAGCTATCCCATTGATATCAGGAATAAGAAAATGATGCCCACTTTCACTGATTCTATATTCAACATTATACTGAAAGTTCTAGCTGTAACAATTAGACAAGAAAAAGAAATAAAAAGAATCCAAATTTGGAAAGAAAGTAATAAAACCATTACAGATGACATAATTCTATATATAGGAAATCCTAAATAACCCAAAAGAAAGATACTTGAACTAATAAACAAGTTCAGCAGATTTGCAGAGGGCAAGATAACACACAATCAGTTCTGTTAGTTCTGTTTCTATATACAGGTGTATGCAAAAATATTTGAAAAAGGAATTTAGAAAGTAATTCCATTTATGATAGTATTCAAAAGAATAAATACATAGGACTAAATTTAACAAAGGACAGTAAAGGCTACAAAACACTGTTGAAAGATATTGGAGAAGACACACAAGTAAATAGAAAGACATCCCATGTCCATGGATAGAAAAATGTATTATTTTATTAAGATGTCAATACCATCTAAAGTCCTCTACAGATTTAACTAAATCTCTGCCAAAATTTCAACAACCTTTTGCTTTTTTCACAAACTGAAAAGCCAATTCTCAAATTCATTTGAAATTTTAAAGAGTACAAATAATCAAAACAATCTTGCAAGAAGAAAGTCAGAAAATTCAAACTTCCCAATTTCACAACTTATTACAGAGCCACCCAGAAGTCAAGATGGTACAGTACAGTCACAACTACAGACATATAAACCAACGAAGAGTTCAAAAATAAACCCATATGTTTATGACTTATTTGGTTGTAGCCGTCATTGTTGTTTGGCGGGCACAGGCTGGATTCGAACCCGCCAGCTCAGGTGTACTTGGCTAGCGCCTTAGCCCATTAAGCCACAGGCACTGAGCCATGACTTATTGATTTCAATAAAGGGGAAAGAACAGTCTCTTCAACAAACAGTTCTGGGACAACTGTCCATGTGCAAAAGAATAAAGTTGGACCCCTTACCTTACCCTATACATATACAAGAATCAACTCATAATGGATTGAAGATCTAATAGCATGAAAGAAAAATACAGTAGAACCTCTCTAAGTTGACCACTCAAGGGACTATAACAAATCAGTCAACATAAAGGAGGTGGTCAACATAAGGAACCAGGCCTACTGTTCTGATATGTACATGTGGCACATATCCAGTCTGTAAAAATTAGGCCAACTTAAGAAGGTGATCAATGTAGGGAGGTGGCCAACTAGGAGGTTTTGTTCTGCTTCAGATGCTGTAAGGACTTCCCATCACTCTCCAGGTGGGGTCCAAATCCTCCCCGGCTTGGTTCATAGGACCCTGCAAGTCAGACTCCTGTCTATTTTTCCAGCTCTATCCTCTTCCACCCTTTCTTGGCTACCAATGCCCTAGACACTCTGAACCACTTACAGTCCTCACGTGTGTTGCACACTCTCTCAATCTGGAGATACTTTCTTCTGCCCAGATAATTCACCCATTAAAAAAAATTTTCTTTAATTTTTTAACTCCATTTGCTCTCCCATACTATATACCATTGAAACACATAACAAAACCATATATATGTACACAAATACATGCATGTTCACATGTGAGCACACACAGGTACACATGCACGCATTTAGACACAAACAGATATCATTGCTGTTGTTTTATCTACTCTGTTTTTCTTTTTTTTAATTAAGTCATATATACATAGATCCTAAATACACTTATGGTTTTGTGGGATTCAATGTGTTGATTATTTTCAGGGGTCCTCAAACTACAGCCCGCGGGCTACATGCGGGGGTGTGAATTGTATTTGTTCTGGTTTTGTTTTCTACTTCAAAATAAGATATGTGCAGTGTGCATAGGAATTTGTTCATAGGTTTTTTTTTTTAAACTATAGTCTGGCCCTCCAATGGTCTAAGGGACAGTGTATTGGTCCCCTGTCTAAAAGTTTGAGGACGCCCGGATAGATGACCGTCGCTTCACCCTGAGTCTTTATTTGTCATTTTAAAAGATAAATATAGACTCAGGGTGAAGGGACGGCATCTATACTCCATTTTTCTTTATTTCAATTTTTTCGTTAATACAACATCAGATAATTTTTAAGTTTGCAAAGTCATCCTAGAAAAACCACTACATAACCCTTTCTGAATATTACTAAGGCCACCTTTGAAATACTTCCCTTGGAAAAGGGAACACTCCTACACTGCTGGTGGGAATGCACACTAATACGTTCCTTTTGGAAGGATGTTTGGAGAGTACTTCGAGATCTAAAAATAGACCTTCCATTCAACCCTACAATTCCCTTACTAGGTATATACCCAGAAGACC
>CAUYON010007291.1:0-26083 GCA_963573935.1 Arctocebus calabarensis
AGTAGCTGGGACTACAGGCGCCCGCCACAGCGCCCGGCTATTTTTTTGTTTTTTTGCAGTTCGGCCGAGGCCGGGCTTGAACCCACCACCTTCGGTATATGGGGCCGGCGCCCTACTCGCTGAGCCACATATTTCAATCTCTCCATGCTATTGTAGCTTCAGGCTGCCTCACTGGTGTATCAATAATAAATAATAATATATTGCAACAGTCTAGCACTTTGCCATAGTATCAAGGACTTTTACCAATAACATGCCATGGGAGGTCCTCACTGCAGACCTTGGGGAGGTGAGCACTGTGCAAACTCAAACGGCTGGAGGTGGCAGACAGGGTTCAGACCTTAGGAATCCATCTCTGGCACCTGCTGGCTCCCAGGTAAGTCCTGCTCCAGAGGCAGGATGAGGCCCTGGGGCCTGGGCAGCCAGTGCACAGATTCCCCCACCCCACCACACCTGTTCGGTAATTCTCCAGACCTACCTGCTGGAGAACTTGAGCAACATCTGAAAAGCACCGAGCTCTACCCAATGGTCTGTCATCATCAAAAACATCCATGTCAGGAAACACAAAGTTACAATACCAGTCCAGGTGAAAGGATGCTAAAGAGATGTGACAACTGCATACAGTTAAGTGGAGGGTCAGTCGCATAACAAAGGACTTCCTTCCGACAAGGGCAAAGCCTGTGTGCAGACCATACACTAGACCAAACAGCAGGTCTGCCTTAAATTTCGGGAATTGCATCATTGTGCTGTGGCTGTGTATGGAGATACCTGTTTTTAGGAGATGCACAGGGAATAAGGGAGGAAAGCTGTCCAATCTGCTATTCTTATGAGTTTTTTGAAGGTTTGAAAACTTTAAAAGAAAATCAAAAGGGAACCTGGCAGACTTCTTAGCAAATAAATCTCTCCAATAAACAGCTGTGGTCTCTGAAGTCCTATTCTCTAAATTTTTAATAATAGATGTCCAGAAAATATGGAATTGTAAAGGTCATCTGATTAATGTTTTTATCTTCTCTTTGACCCCTCTCCCGTGTGCATGAGCAACCGCACACACATGCACACACGCTTATATATGTGCACACACAGACCCTTACTCCTTCTGGGCTAGGAAAATTCCAACACAGTCCTTGACTTCTTTGGATATCTGAAACCCTTGAAATTTGCTTTATATGGAACTGATTATTCCCAAATAATTTCTTCCCACTGGACCTCATTTTACTTTGGATAATCATACAGAAAACATCTCATCCCCCTTGCACTAGACAGCATTTAAATATTAGAGAGTTATGTGTTGACAAAGTCTCCTGTTCTCCTTCCATAGGTTCATATATTTTAGAGACAACATGAACATTTGTGAAGACACAAGCAGCCCCTTGTTAAATACCAAATTCTCCAGACCACAAAGGCCAGTCTTCAAGTTCAAGTCTCCCATTTCAAAATTTGGCTGTTAGCTCTATTAGACAGGGCGAAACAGACTTTCCCGATTCAGTGTCAAAGACCTCATCTCTGATCCTCGTACAGACCCCATGGACTGTCGTCTGGATCCCAGATTCTTGCCCCTAGAAGCAAAGTCACACAGAGGTTTGGGCTTTTCCTTTCCTCCAGAGACACAAACATTTGCTTTTTCTTATTACTATGATGTGATTTCACTGATGTTATTAGAATTCTTAGATTCTTAGAATTCTTAAGTCCTTAAAAGGCTAAAATCGTACTGTGCCTCAAGTTCTCAGTCCCTTTCCCACAAGAGGATGTATAAATTCACAGCCAATAAGGTGGCCAGTGGATCTTCTTCTGAACCAAGGCCCCTAATGGAAGTTCACGGGGAAACAGGACTGTGGATGGAGGGTTAGGAAGGGAAAGAAACAGGCTGTGGGGCTGGCCGTGGATTTTGTCTTGTCCAGGGCTTGGTGGCTGTGAGAACTCCAGTAAACTGCTCAGCCTCCCTAAGTCTCAGTGTCTTCAGTTAAAATGAGATTATACCGCCTTCCCTCTGCTGATATCATGTGGAATGGGAGAAATAAATTTGAATTCTCTTTGTCCATGGTAGGCATTCAACAAGTAATAATTATTTATTAATGTGGCCACCATTTCTTAAAAGGTTATAATGATGCATCTGGCAAAGGTCTAGTCTGTACCATGGGCTATGTAAGATACAAATGGATTCTAATAACATCAGTGAAATCACATCATAGTCAGTAATAAGAATTTAAAAATGTGTTGGGAAAACAACCCATGAAATATTGGGATGGAGCCAAGATAACCACAAACTGTGGCCAGTAGATGAGCTCTTGTGCTGTTTAATACACTTAATAAAACACTGTAGCTGCCTGAAATTGCTGTCTCACTAAACAGAAATATCCCAAGGGCTTAAATGGAAAAGATAAATGACTCTCTTAGTCGTAAGCAAGAGCTAAAGTCAAGATGGACCTGGAGATATGCAAGTTCCTCCAGCACAAGGGGTGGGGCCCAATCACCTGGGCTAACCCTTTAGAAAGACCAGAGCCCCCAAATGCAGAGTGACGGATGCAGAAAAGGTGCATTGGGACACACCTGGGGGAAAGCTTTCCAGGAGATTTGTCTTCTGGCAGCGAGTCAGTGGAATGTGTTCAGATCCAGGGAAATAGAACCGAGAACCCCACCTCGTGATCCCAAATGCAGAACTCAGGGCTTCATCTGCTCCCAAGCCTTCTGTGAGTGCACATTTTACAGCCGCCATGCGGTTAGGTGCCTGATAACCCACATCCCAAAAGGGAGGTTTTTCTTTCTTTCAGAGTTTCAGGGAGGCAGCAAGCCTCACAGGTAACCAGACAGAGAAATCATCGGCTTGCAAATAACAACGGTGATATTCTTGTAACAGCAAGTGGCAACAACAGAGCTGGTTCTATTACACTGAGCCACCACTGGACTCATAGGAACAAGAAAGAAAATTACACAAACAGCCCTGAACGGGTTCCAGTGAAATGAAGCCATCTCGCACACAGAGTTCCCCACCAGACTCTTACTGGTGATTTTCCAGCTGATGTTTCACCATTTATCCCAGCCAGAAGGACCCAGAAGCATGGCTAATGCAGGTTTATCACTTCACAGATGACGAAACCGGTACCCACAATGCATGTGTGGCACAAAAGCCTCAAGATTGAGTTTTTTTCTTACTATAACAACCTCTCTTCTTCTAGGATTCCAGTTCTGGGAATGACAAGAACGTCTTGGGTGGAGAAGGGAGACCTTTATGAACAGTCTCCTTTACAATGAGCTCTTACAGCTGCAGTTCAGGCTTCTGCAAGGCGCCACCTTCTCAGGCAAGAGCAGGTGCGCGCGAGGCGCTACTCCTCACGGCCACGCGAGGGCGCCGGCGCACCGCGCCAGGTTTCCTCTCCAGCCCACCTGCACGCCGCCGCGCTCTGAGTGTTTATTTTCCAGGAGGTCAGGAGTATCAAGGTTGTAAAATAACATATTTTCACTTGTTTTCTTCCTACATCTCAGACATAGCATTTCTGAAGTCAATTATCTCCCTGAAATCCTGCACCCCTCCTTCTTCTTTGTGCCTTGCAGCCTATCAGAGACTGAGGCCCGCAAGCCCAGGAGCGGGAGCCGGGGCAAAAAAAGAAACTTTTTTTTTTTTTCTCTGACTGGGATGTCAATTCCCTGTTCCGATTGTTTTGTTTTAAAAAGTAGCCTGCAAATGCAGCACCTCTGCTCAGCAGGCCCAGAAGGGAAAGATCTGAGAGGGTGGAGGAGCACCATGCTTGGGACGGGGCGGGAGGGGGGGGGTTGTTCAGGTCACCCGTGCGCCCTGCCACCGGGCACCCTCCCCACTATCATTGTCAGGTTCTGCCCCAAGTGGAGGAGGGAAGAGCATTTCTGGAGCGGTCGCAGGAGAAGAGAAAATTAGAGAGGCGGACAGATAGCCCCAGATACCTGTTGCCATATTGAAATGGACACTGTCGGAGGTGGGAGGGCAACTGGGACAAAGAAGGGACACACAGGCACAATGGGGAATCAGTTTGCAGTTGTCACAGAATGACTGATCCAGAGCCTGGCAAAGCACTGGCCTGCAGCTGGCAGAAAGGGTCATGTACCCATCCTGGGTTGCCACTTTGGCCTGTGGAGAGAAGGTCTCCATGTGTCCTGTATGAAAGGTGATGTGATGCTTAGTGGAGACGTCCAGGGCAACCACTAACCGCAGATTCCCTGAGCTGTTTCTGCAGCCTACCAGCTCACCCCGGTGGGCAGCCAGAGGTCTGGGCTCCACCTCCTGTCCCAGGGCTGTACTCACACTCTGCCACCAGCCCTTCCCAGTCCTCTCCGCCTAAAGCTATATTCAGGCTTTAAACAGGGACATAGTAGCTTCTTTCCCCAAGGAAGCACTGAGTCCTCTCTTTCCTAAGGGGAAAAAAATATCACAAACCCTTTCTCCTGGGGGCTGGGAAGAGGCCAAGGCTGGTGTCCGTGGGTATTTGAATTCCATCGGCCTCTGCTATCCACTGGACACCTAAGTAGGGTAACACCCCTTTCCTGTAGGTGCTGGGAGTCTGTTGAGAAAGAAAACCATATAAACTAACTATCCTGCCTCTAGTTAACACCACCACGGAGCAATGGGGACACGGATAAGGGGCAGTCCAACTGCCACCACCTTCTTTGCCTCGCCTGGTGGCCTTGCCTGGCTCTTGACACCTGCCTGGCTCCAGAACATGTGGGACCTGTGTCTGTCCCTTCCAGGCCCTCCGAGTGGAGGCGTGTTCAGGAGTCTCTTCCTGTCCTGCTCCTGTTCCCAGGGCTGCTGATGGGAGTGGAGGAGAGGAACCGGCCACTCAGACTCTTCCTTGGCCTCTAAGGCCACTATCTAGGACCCATGGTCCACCCCAGAAATGACGGTGCATTTAGAAAGATAAAGAGGAAGGGATGGGGCCTGCTGAGAGTTCACAGAGTGCAGGGCGCAGGCCCCGGCCATCTGCTGCCCAGTGGCTGGGCGCTGGGCGCAGGCAGGCGCCCAGGAGAGCTGGCTCTGTGCGGGTGGAGCGACAGAGGCCCCTCCTGCTCCTGAGCTGAGCGCCTGCTACTGTGAAAAGATGTCCAATTCTGGAGACCCTGAACTTTGACATCACCTTCAAGGGGCCCTCAGCCTCCAAACCAAGAAGTAGCACTGCCCCCACCAGCCTCCGGGGTCCTCGTTCCGGAGCAAGCTCAGGGAACACACTTCTCATTGCTATTTTGGATTCCATCTCTTTTATCAACTAGTACTGGTGGGCACTTTGTCACTCTCCAGGGGCCTGCAAATGTGCCTGAGGCCGCAGTGTTCAGCTGCAGACTCTTGGCCTTCTCAGGGCTCCGAGCCATTTGCCAGCTCTGCTGGGTTGCAGCTATGCCCAGCCCAGCAGGGGCTCCGGAGGAGGGTGGGAGGAGGCCCCCCGGAGGCCCGAGGAGCCCAGAGTTAGCGCCGATTCTTCCACAAGCTCCGCCATGTGGAACAGCCAGGTAATTTAGATGAAGCACACAGTTATCCCTGGCCCTCTATAAATAAAGTGTCCAGGGATGGGCTGGGCGGAGAAGGTGAGCATAGAAGGCAGACAGCGCAGGAGGTGAGGGTGGAACTGGCCTTCCCTGCTGATTAAACCTCTGCCCCAGGGAGACAGAAAGGGCTCCTCTAGGCAGCCATAAAGTTGCTGAAAGGCAAGAGGCCACAGCCACCTAGCAAATTCTCCAGCTGAGCCTGGAGGAATTCCTGGCACTTTCCCACAGAAAGAGACAGGGCTGGGAGAGAAGAGCAGAAGAATGATGGGGAGGAGGGCGGCAGAAGAACAATGGGGGGCAGAAGAATGATGGAGGGAGGGACAGGGCCGAGGGACGGGCCAGGGAAGGAGGAAGAAGAGGGCCTCTCAGGGGAGGGTCCCTGCAGGGAAGGCTGTCTGGCCAGGGAGAGGGCAGGGTACATTCGTAGGAGCCTCTGGACTCCAGGCCCTTAGCATCTAGGAGTAAAGGCCTGCCAGCCCCAGGGCAGAGCCCAGGGGGCAAGGCCAGCTCAGGCCACACAGCCACATTGCTGGGGAGAGCTACGCCCTGCAGAGAAAACAAACCCCGATGCCCACTGGGACAGAGGTGAGTGGGCGGGTGGCGTTGCAGTGGCCCCTCACTTTCTGCCTAATGTGGGGTCCCCCTGTCCCTTAACCTGGCCCAGCCACAGGGCGCTAGAGCAGCCTCATTTCCAGGGAGGGAGCCTGTCTCTTGGAAATGAGCAAGGAACAGCTGCAGAATTATAAATGAACACAGGCATTTGTTTTTTACCAAAAAGAAAGAAAGAGAAAAGATAACAAGATTTAAATTTTCTGAAAACCCAAGAGCCCAGTTTTTCCCAAAAGGATCGAGGGTGGAGTGGAGGGTGGAAGTGGGGGGCTTCCACTATCTCTGAGACAGCCCAATGTGAGGGCTTCTAATAGTCTACAAATGAGAAGTCAGACACAATTAAAATTCATTCCCAATTAATTGTTTTTTTCTTCTTCTCTCATTACCAGGAGTTGCCAGTCAGATACCAACAAAGCCTTCAAAACCAAAAGCATTTCTAAGCCGCCACTTCAATCAGCTGCCACCTGGAAGGGGGCTCCAGAGAGTTTCAGCATCTTTGGTTCAAACTTCTCTCCCTTCAGCAAACATTGTCCCCGACCCCTCCGTGGGCAAAAAAAGAGCTTCAATCTTTAGAAGCTGAGGATCCGCCACGCCGTGAAGTCACGGACAAGTTTATTCTCACCATGTTGCAGAGTACTTTTTTACAGTGTTTAATAGTTTTTAATTCTGCTTACTTAGACTCCCGGGAAACGAGCTCAGTAACTGCATTTCTTGTAACTGATTCAGCTTCTTCTCTTCCCTCGTGCTCCCTCCTTCTGGGCTGAGATCAAAACACCAACCATGAAAACCAGGCCGAGATACCAGAATCGCACCTGAGCCTCCTCGAGCTGGAGGCAGGTGCAGGGGACTCAGCGTCCTGCCACCAAGAAGCTGAATGACACTGGCCAGCATTGTGGCCTTCTCTCCCTCAGCTGTACTAGCAGGGAGCTATCTCCAGTGCTCCCTCCGGCTCTGTAACCTTAACTCTGCATTAAGGGAAAATTACTAATGTCATCCACAGAGTGTGCAAGAGGACTGAGTAGCTCCCACGCAGGACCTCACGTAATGCTTGTAAACAACCCTCCTAACCAGGTATCTCTCCCATCGCAGATTCTCAGGTGAAGAAACTGCCTGAGGGAATTTTCCAAACATCTAGTTCCTAGACTTGAACTTGGCTGATTCCAGAGCCTGAGCTCATAACCTCTATTTTTGCCCCATTTCTTATCTCTGACCCCTTGATAAGATGCCAGAGTTCCTGGCAAAGACTTCAGCCTTGCGCGTGCACTCTGTTCCTATCCCCCTCTCTTTTTCTCTTTCTTTTTCCATCTCTCTTCATCTTTCTCTGTCGCCCCATGGCTTTCTGTCTTTGCCTCTCTCCCTCTCTGGATGGAGTTTTTGTGCCACTTTCTGCCTCATCTCGCCTGGGTCTTGGTGACTGAGAATGGACAGCCCTGAATGACCAAGGCTGTCAGGAGGGACAACTATACTGCAGGGCACAGAGAGGCCAGGGAATCAGCCCCATCCTTCTAGGCACCAAGCCCAGAGGGCGTGGCCACTTTCCCAAGACTCCGCCCCTTTCAGAAGCAGAGCTGTGCCAGTTTTCCCACCACTAGCCCCCCACGTGGAGCCCATCTCCTGGGGGAGAATTCCCACTGAACCTTTACTCTGCTGCTGTTATTCTTACTTGTGGTGCCTTGTAATAACTGGGATGGATTTCTTAGGAAGCCCAATAATAGGACGCATTTCCACCCTGGCTTTATAATTAATGTTTGCATCATTTATCTTTCGTGGAAAGATTATTCTGACTAACGAGGTTCTGGGCCACTAATTCATTACACTGCCTTGTCACTTCCTGCTCCTTCTTATTACCCAGAAATAGACTCATTAGTCAGAGTTCAATGACAGGGAGAAATTGTGTTCGTTAATTTAATTCCCTCACTCACTTCTGGGCCCAATGTTTGTCTGAATTTGGGGGTTAGAAGGGGGAAAAATTAGTTGTCTTAGGTTTGGGCTTCAGCCTCATTATACCTTCCACCCAACTCCTGTTTAACAAGGAGAGGCCAGGAGAGCTCACCGTGGTAGCCGCAGGGGCCCTTTGTCAACTCAAAGCCATAGGTGGTAGGCGAGGGGGCATAGCCCAGGCACTTACAGACTTGTGAATCAAGTTTTCTCTTTTCTTCTTTTTTCTTTTCTTTCCCATTCTCTTTTCTTTTCCTTTCCCTTTTTTTTTTTTTTTTTGGCCAGGGCTGGGTTTGAACCCTCCACCTCTGGCATATGGGGATGGCGCCCTACTCCTTTGAACCATAGGCGCTGCCCCTTCTTCTTTTTTTTAAACCTCAACTTTTAGTTGATTGTGCCTGGGACTGCTTTCTTAGGAATACCCAGGCATCACCAATAATAAACGCTGCTTGTGATACATACTTAGAGACCAAGAGAAGAATGTAAGGTGATGGCATAGCTAATAGACCAGGCTCTGGAGTTCCACTGACTTGAGTCTGAATCCCACCTCGTCAAGCGTGAGTTGCATGGCCTTGCCTGGGATATTCGGCCTCCCTTAGCAGCTGTTTCTCAACCACAGAATAAGAATGACAAAAACTGTCTGTCATTCTTATCAGGATCAAGCTGCATGAGGCACCAGAGCGGACTGCAGAGGGTGTGACCAGCACCACTGTTAAGCATTCGGAAGCAGCTCGCTGCACCCTCTGGGTTTAGCCAATCAGGCCCTGGAAAGTGGGAGGGGGACTATCACCAGGCAGGACCCCCGATTCTGCCCACACAGAGGAAACATCTGAACAGACCCAGGCCCACCTGCACTGTTTGACTTGAACTCTCTGGGCCCGGGGTGGGGCGGGGGCTGGAGGGTAACCATGTGTTTCAAATCTCCCCAGTGGTTCTAAGGTGAGGTCATGGTTGGAAAGCCCTGCATGTCCCAAGACATTTCACTCCTGGGCTAGTCACATTCAGAGAAGGGTGACACTGGTCCACTACTTTGGGACAGGGAAATTTCTCTGGGTTCCTCCCAGACCAAGATTAGCAGGTGTGTGTTTCCAGGTTTGGACCAACGCATGGGTTGCTTCAGCAGATTCATTGCCCACTGTCACGGGGCTGGCACCAGACCACCAATGAATGCTTCAACACAAGGCGTGGAGAGAAAAGGGTTGACGTGAGGGTGCGGACCCAGCCTGGGGAGAGGAAGGGTCTTGGGTTGCATTACAAACATACCTGAAACCACCAGGTACAGCAGAAACAGAGGTGATTTCTAGGCAGGGAGAGGAAAGGCCAGGGAAGAAGAACTGGAGAGCCAGGCAAGGCAGCGCCTACAGGGCTTTGGAAACCCCCTAGGGGCCTCCTCCTTAAGGGCAAAGGGAGCTTTTAAATTGCGGAAATTCCCACAGGTTGGGATGGCAAAAGTGAGAAAGCCATCCTGACTCCCACTCACTCCCCAGCACCATGGCAGCCAAGTTCATAGCATCTGATAAGGGACTGGTCAAGGCACATGAACTCTGCTGAGTTCTTCCAAGGCCCAGTCAGCCCCCTATGGAAAACTTGGGTGGGTGGGGCTGAATCTCTCCACCCTGGATCTTTACTTATCAGGAAACTGATCGATTACTCAGCTGCTAGGAATGTTGCTATCAACAACCGCTGGAAAGGAAAGTCCTTTTTCACAGGAAATTGTTTCACTGGAATCCTAGCACCAATCACCCTTTTGTGCGTCTCCTACGGGGAGTCTGACCATCTCTGTCACACCAATCCCATCCATTTGTGCCCCAGAGAGGCTGAGAACGTGGTGAAGTGTGAAGGCACAAGGAGGGTGTCCTCCAGCCAGCCTCTGCTGGAAGGCCAGGGGCTTCTCAGGAGAACTGGGTGTTTTTGTTGAGTATGTTTCTTCATTCTGGGACCTGCTGTTCTCAGGGTACATTGTGCGTAGGGCTCTGTGTTGTGCCAGGCCAGGCTGTGGGCAGAGCAACCGACCTCCCTCCTCGTAACATCCTGTGTGTTTGTGGTGCATGACACGTTCAAGGTCACTGATGTCATCCTCATTGAAGGTCAGCACTATAAGTGAGTCTTTAGATAGACTGTAGTTATTTGTAACTGTGATGTTCTTTGAAATAGATGAGCACTCTGGACACAGTCAGAGAGGAGGTGGGGCCAGGGAGGAGCTGAGCTGCGATCCAAAAGCTAATATATAATGGGCTGGTGAGGAGGGGCGCGTTCACAGCCTCGCTCAGACACTGGACCGCAGTGGGTAGGGCTGAATCTCTCCACTCTGAGAAGAATTCAATAGCTCTGGGCATGGAGTCCTGATAACACATGTGTTGTCTTCAATTATCAGGAGGAAAAAAAGACCTGATTAAATGAAGTAATCTTAGTGAATACTTAGCACAATGCCTGGCATAGCCTACCCATTATGACATCACATAACCATTAATTTTTATTCCTGTAACTATTAAAGGAAATAGCAGGTGCAAGAAGAACTGGATGTAGAACACTTTGTGTCCTAAAATACTTATTCATTTCCAAAATGGCAGGGAGATGTGCGTCATACCCATTGTACAGATAAGGAAACTGAGGGTCCAACTGGTACCTGGATGAGGTCATGAAATAAATGGCAGAGCAGGGATCTGACTCCCAAACCTGTCTTCTTTCCATGGTCTACAAGAGCTTCCCCTTGTTCCTGGACACTGGGTCTGAGTCTAGATGTACTCATTGTGTTTCTGTATTAGTTTGCTAGATCTGCCATAACAAACCACCACAGTCTGGGTAGCTTAAATAATAGAAATTTATCTCTTCCCAGTCTGGAGGTTAGAAGTTCAAGATGAAGGTGTTGACAGGGCCGTTGTCCTCTGAGGCATCTCGCCTTGCCTTGTAGAAAGCCACCCACCTGTTCCCATTGTCTTCACATGACCTCCCCTCCTTACTGTGTCTGTGTCTCTGTCTTAACCTCGTTTTAATAAGAACTCTGGTCATATTGGATTAAGGCCCAGCCACATGACCTCCTTTTGCCTTAAACACCTCTTTGGGGCCTTGTCTCTAAATACAGCCAGCTTACAAAGTACTGGGGGTTTTGAAAAGACACGTTTCAGCCCAGAACAGTGACCAGGTAGTTTGGATAAAGATCTTCATCCTTCATCTGCTGTGGGATCTCTCCTGGCTTTCCACATCACTGCAATCACTGTGTGCCCAACATGTTTTCTCTCCTGCCGTACAGAAAGGTTTCTAGTCTGAGTGGCTGGGCAAATGTCAGGATTAAGATAACTCACTTCAGAGATGAGTTATGGAAGGGACAGGTGAGGCGAAGCAGCTGTGTCCAGGTGGCAGCCTTCAGAGGAGAGCCCTTCTAATTTCCCTGAGGGACAGGAGAGTGTGCGGATGCCACTGTGAGCACCACCCCGTGGAGGGAGCGTTTCTCCTACTGCTCGTCCTGAGCCCGTATGTGGGTCTATGGGAAGCAGTTGTGCTTTGGGCCCCTGGTGCCAAACAGACGCAGGAAGAGCTTCAACTCCAGGAGTGCAAAGTCCCTTTGTCTGGCTGGTCTGAGCCACAGCCTGCTCTTTTCCCCGCTTGCATTAAGGGATGGCAACCGAGGTAAAAGAGCGGCCTTCGAATGCGGCTGCAGAAAGGAAATGCTGAAGTCCAAAAGGAGGGCGGAAGACAGCAGCCGTCACCTGCGTCACGCATCCCGTAACCTTTTGACTTTGGAGATAATGGACTATGTCTCAAAGGCTCTTGATTTGTTTTATTGAAATTATCAAATTCACGTGTGGGAAGGGACGCGGGGACAGAACGTGTGGCGTGCACATTCACTTGGTACCTGGCACGGTGGGTAGACAGCTGCAGAGAGGGGGAATTTAATTTCCTGGGGCCCACACGTTTCTGAGTGATTGGCAGGCTAATTTTGCTCTCCACTAGGCCTGGTATTGAAAGAAGCGAAGATTCGAAAAGCTGCCAAGAACCGTTCCTCACTTTGGTAAAAATTCTAGACCTCATCAGAAAAATTGAGAACTAGACTCAGAGATCTGGATGACCAGGGTGAAAGGGGATTTTTCAGGTAATGATAATAATTCAGCACTATTAGCGCGTCCTCTATAGGCATTCGGTGCCTTATTTGGGCTCTGATTAAGCTTTCGCAGTTTCATACTTGAAATGCCTTTGTCATCTAAGAGGCTTCCAGAATTAAATGAACGTGCCTGAGGGCACAAAGCGTATTAATGGCAGATGCAGGCCCCAAACCTGATTCTTTTAAACCTGGAAGCGGCTTTTCTCACCTACCAGTGCTGGCCCCTCCAGAGGCTTGTCCAGGGGTCCCAGCACTCAAGAGTTTGGCTCATCTGCACAGCTAGCAAGGACCAAGCCCAGAAAGCTCTAAAGACTCCCCTCTCCCTCGGCCTCTGCTCTTATGGGCTGATATAGGCTGGGTAGTAATTAAGCAGTCAAGGGCACAAATATTTTAGTCAGATAGACGCAGGTTCAAACTCAAGCTTCAAGGTCAGGTGACCTTGAGCAAATTATTGCATTAAGCCTTAATTTCCTGGTTTGTAAAAAAGACCATGATAAAACTGACATCACAGAATTGTTTTGAAAATAAGTATGTGTGTGTAAAACTCAGTAAGGCGTCTGATACCCAGTCAGGATTTAAAGAAAAGTAATAACATCATCCCATCCAAATGGTAGGGATTCTAGCAATTCCCAAAACTGGCACCGCAAGCCCTGGCCAAAGGCTTGGTTTCTGTTGAAGACCTTAAATTCCTTTTTTTTTTTTTTTTTTTTTTGCAGTATTTGGCCGGGCTGGGTTTGAACCTGCCACCTCCGGCATATGGGGCCGGCACCCTACTCCTTTGAGCTGCAGGCGCCGCCCAAATTCCTTTGTTCAATCTCGCTACAGGCCACTGCACACAGCCTTCCTGCTTCTTGCTACCTCTTCCTAAAAGCCAGAGCTCCAGAGTCTGAGCTGGGGACATCCAGAGCTCCAAAGTCCAAGGGGAGTCCCTCCGGTGGCCTGGCCCTTGTTCCAGGTTGGGGCTGCTGCAGACACAGAGGTCAAGGTAGGCTGCAGGACTTGAGGTGGAGAGAGAAATGGAGGGAGAAAGATCAATATTGGACCCAAAATGATTTACTGTGCCAACCTGAGGCTGGAGCTGGGGAGGCAGCCGAATCGATGGATTCCCAGCAAAGCAGCTGGTGTGTGCGGCGGCTGTGCCGTGAAGGTAAAGCAGTGGCTGGGCTGTGCAGTGAGGGCAGAGGACATGGGATAGACACGTGATCTGGGGACCCAACACTGGGAGGGCAGGTCTGATTCTGCAGTACGCCTTTGTTCTTATCACCTTTCAAAGACAAAATCACAGCTCTGTGAGTACGCATCTAAGAATATGCATGTGTGTGTGTGTACTTGGGGGTGGGTGTGTATAGAAACACCGCCCTCTGTCCTCGTATCCCACCAGGGCTCTGCAGTGCTGGGGAATGTGTTGTTTATTAGGTAGGTGCAAATAGAATTTTATTCCCATGGTCCCGAGAATCGTCGTGCATTAAGACTATTCAGACATATCCCATGTACTTATACACTCTGCGGAAAATTTTCTTGTAAAATTAACATATACTCTATTACCTCCTTATTACTGGGAAATTCTGAGTTACAGACTTCATTCATCACAGTAAGTCAGGCCTTGCCATGTTCCCTGCCTTTGAGCTGACAAGGCAGTCATGACAGCTGTGGGGGAGGGCAGGCTGGTCCCACACAGAACTGGCAGCACCCCTTGACCAGAACAAAATTATATTGCAGCCATTATTCTGTGGATATATTTTTTAAAGACTTGCATTTTTCCAACTAAGTCAATAACTCGATCAAATTTGATTCATAGCCCTGGGTTGCAAGAAAGAGATTGCAAAGAGCCCTGTAGCTAAGTACCCCACTTCTTATTACCCTGCTGAGGTCTGTCCCATCTGGCTTTGTAAACTCTCTTCCCGTCTCAATCGGGGGTTGGGGGGTGTAGAGCCCCATTTCGGGCCGGAGTCTAGGTAGGTGGTAGCCTAATTTTCCCCATGATGCTGAGCGTGTGTTTACAGCTGTGCAAGGTAACACACAACCTACGGCCTTCAGGGAAAATAAAAGACCACAGTATTTGCAAAGGACATCGTGAAAAAGATATACAGCGACACCTTTCCTAACATCACGGGCAAAGTTGGATTTGGGGTTTTCTTTCTGTTTTTCCCTTTGTTGAAAGTGAGGAAAAGAACATGTAAAGAACATCTATGTGTCCACATTTTAGAAATGGAATTACTTTTTATGACAAATGCTGGTGTTTTGGGGTCTGAGATTTTGGAGGCCACAGGCCTGTCTACTGCCTGTGAAGGCGTTTGTTCCGCGAGTCCTGTTTCCAGCTCTTTCCCACCCATGCCCCCTCCATTCTGCTAATTTCCCTTAATTGGACATGAGACAGACTGTGTATCTTAAATATTTTCACTGAACTGAGTTTTATGTTCCCAGTCTAGATTTATAGACTGTTAAAGAGAACATTTCTCATTTCTCTCTCTCTTTCTCTCTCAAAGAAAATAACAAACACTAGCGGGACAGAGCCATCAGCCAATTATGTCCAGGGAGCGTCCGTAACTCATAGGAAAAAACAAAATACTTTCGCTCTACTCCAAGGGGAATGCGATTGAATTTAAAAGCAGGAGAAAGCCCAAACTTGTCTGGAACTTCAAAATGCCTCCCTTGACTGACCCAAACGAGGCGCAGTGATTACAACGACAGGAGTGGCCTCCAGCTCTTTGAGAAAGGTGCTCAGCCTCATGCTAAAGAGAAAAGAGATGGCGTTTCAGCCTCAGCAACCAGGCAGGGGCAGGAAAAGACACTGGCGGGAACTACACAGACCTCAAAATTAAGCAAAGTACTTTTCATCTCTTCCCATAAACCTCCTTTTTGCTCACGAGTGTTCATGCCATTTACTACTGTCCCACTGTGCCAGGAAGGCCAGTCCGCCCTGCTCCTGTGTCTCCTCGTCGGGACGGTTTCATTCTGTCTCTCCAGATAGAACAATTTCCCCCGCTCCCTCCAGCACCTGCTCACAGCAGAGGAGCTGACCCTCCTCACCAAGGCGCAGGCCCCAAATGGCCCCGGACTGAATCATCCCCAGAGACAGACCTCCCAGTGACAGCACTGGGCACCGTGTCGGAGGACCCACCCTTCAAAGAGCGAAAACACCACCACTGTCTCAACAGCCACAGTCGCGACCTGCACCTCCAGTCCCAGCGACAGGACCTGCCCCAGCCTTGGGGGGAGGCCCCCGCCGGTCTGTGCGAAGGTGAAGAATGAAGAGGGCACCTACCTGCGCTGGCCCTCGACTTCCACCTCGTCCCACCTTCCCCGTTTCCTTTTCCGCTCAATTTTTTTCCACTTTAAAAACATCCAACTTTGCCTTGGGGATGAGCAGAATGAAATGTCACTTACCTATAAAGAGAGAGACACGAGAGAAAGCCATGCATCACATTACACACGCGTTCTTTGAAATCAAGGCCAGCTTCTGACTTTGAAACCGTAACAATGAGGGAATATTATTTTTTCATCCTACCTTTCCATATTTAATGAAACTCAAGGCCGTGCAAGTAGCCCATCCCCTGGGCCTGGCCGCCCTTCATGGTTTCTCTTTTGTTTCTTTGCTTCTCCTCCCACCCCATCCCCCAGCTCTGGCCCCCAGTGCCCGCCTTCCCCCCCACCCACTCACCCCCACTCTTCCTAGAGGAAAGGGCGGGAAGGGTGATGGAAAAGGCACAGAGCAGAGACCAGGGTGGGACTTCACAGGCTGGCAGCAAGGCTGGGACACAAGGGGCCTCTCTCCTCCTGGATGAGAAGGTGTCGGGGCATCGGGGTCAGTGGCGGCAGTGCTACTGGGAACCTGGGCAGGCAGCGTAGCTCCCACAGACTGGCTTCCCCCTGATGCCTCTGGGACTCTTTCAAACGGCTCCGAGCCCTCCCCGCCCCACATCTGGTTTTAGGTGACCTTGCCCACATTTGCTATCTGACCCATTGTCTTGCAGCACCCAGCTTTCAGGCCTGTCCCTACAGAAGGGGCTCACTATCACAGCAAGAGCAACAGTGGGGAGGCCAGCCATGACCTGTGAGGGCCACTTTGGTCAGCCACCTGCCTCTAAGCAGGACAATCTAAGTCCCAGGGGCCTCTTTGAGAACTCCATGAAGCTGAGTCACATCTCGCCTGGCTGCTGGTTCCAAACGCTGACTTCAAGCAGCAAGTCCTCATAGACAAATGACTTCAGGTCCCTGTGTGCAGGGATGCTGAACTTGGAGCCTTCTGGAACCACCCCTTGCCAGGCTGTGCCATGTACCAATTCCCTGACATGCTGATTTAAAAATCGATTTCCATGATTTTCCCGTATCTTTTTCTTATTATGTCTGAATAATTCAGCCTCTTCTTAGCCGCCTCTTACAGCTTTCAGTTTTCCCATCTTTCCTTCTGCAAGCTTCTCTGGGACCCTCTGTGGAGGGCTGGATGGAGAAGCAGCCACTCACCCCTCATTGGCCAGTTCTGGAGCTTCATCCCCACAGAGTTCCCCAGCCCAGATGCTCTCCCCCAAACAGAACCGTGGTCGGATATTGGTGGGAAATGCTGCCCCTCCTCCCCCTCTCTGAAAACCCCAACCACATGAGTATGTTGAAAACATGAAGAGAGTTTGAGGGACAGGAGCCTGACTGAGCTCTCCCTAAAATTATCTGACTCAGAAATGTTTCATCCCCCACACAAATTAAAACACTACTTGAGAAGGACAATTGTTTTTTATTGTTCTCATTATGGAGGTTAAACTAAAAATAATTTTAGTTTTGGTCTTGTAATGAATGCCTCAGCTGGCCATGCCCTGTAGGGGCTGCAGGGTACTTTGGGGGTTACAGCCTGACTCTGTCCCCCACCCAGTGTGGGAAGCCGCCCCCTTGTTACTCCCAGGGCCCTCACCTGCGAGGTGGGGGATGCCGCACCTTACATACCATGAAGGTGTTGTGAGGCTGCACTGACACTTTAAATGTGCTTTGGACTCTGCAGAGAGCGAGGAAAGGTTGGGTTATGAGCACTGCCATCCTCGGGGGCACCCACATTCACGCAAAGAAAAGAACACTTGGCCTCAGCTGCCTGAGGAGGTGGTAAAGGATGTGTGGTTTTTTATTTTTCCCAGACAAGGAGAAAACGGAGGACCCGGTGGAACTGATCCCACCACGCTGTTTCCATCTGTGACATCTGTGCCTTCAGGGCTTCCACTGTCACCCAGGGATGGTATCAAAGCTTTTCAGTGTTCATACCATCGGAAGCCTGTGATTGCAGCCGGGCAGGTGTCTCAGACTCAAGCCTTGAGTGAGGAAGGTAAGGGGAGAGCTGCTTCCCACGGTGGGGCAGGCGGCACTTGTCTGCTTCCTTTAGCACTCTTTTTTTTTTTCAGGCAGAGTCTCACTGCGTCACCCACTGTAGAGTGTTGTGGTACCATAGCTCACAGCAACCTCAAACTCTTGGACTCACACAATCCTCTTGCCTCAGCCTCTCAAGAGGCTGGGACTAGGGCAACTGGTCACAATGCCAGGCTAATTTTTCTGTTTTCAGTAGAGACAAGGTCTCACTTTTGCTCAGGCTGCTCTCAAACTACTGAGCTCAAGCGATCCACCTGCCTCGGCCTCCCGGAGTGTTAGCATTACAGGTGTAAGGACCATACCCAGCCCCGTCACAGTCTTGAAGAAGTAGGGGCAGCACATCAAACGAGCATCAGCATGACACCACGTCTAGTCCACTCAGGGTCATCACTGGAATCAACATACCACTGGGGTGCTAGACATTGGCAATAGGCTGTGTGTTCAGGGACAGGGGTCCATGAAACACTCCACATTTTCCACTTATTTTGTTGAAACCTAACAGAGTTGAGTAATTTAAAATAGAGTTGACTAGGTTTAAAAAAAAAATCATCCCCCTTTAAGTTTTTGTTCATTGAAGAAAATATTCTCAATCACAATCTATGATTAAGCCCCAGAACTCTTTCTTAAAAAATAGGAGAATTCTGGGAGATGACTATTTCCTGTGTTCAGTAGAAAGAATAGCAGAAATGGGAACGGAATACCGGCCCTAAGAGAACTTGAGAACTTCATTGGGAAAGGATGGAATGCCTATAAAAAGTCAGAGAAATACTCAAAAGTCGTGAATGTTGCCCCACGGGGGTCTCCCCAGCCCACCCCTTTGTCCTTGGGAATCTCATCTGTGATTTAAACCCAGCTGCAGCTCCTCCTGGCCTCCCAGGGCCTCTCCAGCCTCATTTCCAAAGGCCTCTTCATGTCTGGCCTTCCTTCCATGCCCAACAGCCTGCGGTGTCCTCAGCCTCGTAGCCTCGTCACTCAGCCACTCTGCTCTTCTTATTTCCACCTTGCAGCCCTTGAAACACGGAGAGCAGGGTTTGCTACAGTTATAAGCTTGGGGTTTCCGGGCCTTTGTGGATTAGGGGTATGTAAGTAAGGCACCGTGGATCTATACACACCATGATGGGCTGTGATAGCACTAGGACTCCAGAGACGAAAGATACAATCCCGGCCTTCTTAGATTCCAGCAAAGAAAACAAAGGTGGAGATGCTGAGTTATAATATAGCATCGTACTGCAGAGATGGGAGGGCAGGGGAGAGGGCTCTGAGGGGCAGAGAAAAGACATGTTCTTTTGGGTGTTAATAAAAATATAAAGGGAATATCCCTGAGTTGGAAGGAGATCATCAGAGGAAATTCTAGACAACAGGCTGGCTCGCTGTGAGCTCCCGCTGAGATGCTGTGTTGACAAGTCTGGGTCCAGCCTCTGTCCGCCTTCCCCCCACCACAAGGGGGAGCTCGCCTTCTTTACCGCCTCTCCTGCACAGCAGACTTCCTGCGATGGAATTCCCTCACCGACCTGTCCCCAAATCTCTGAAGGGCTCAGCACCCCGGTTGAGAGCTCGTCCTGCAGATGGTGACAGTGCCAACTTCACAGTCCTTCTCCACTCCGAGCTTCACGTGTCCCACCTGTCTCAACAATTTTCTTTTTTATTGGCTGCTCTTTATAGGGCCATTGTCAAACCACAAGTGGCGACAGCCCAACTGTTCAAGATTGTTTTCAAGTGAAGAGCTTATCCTTCTTCAGACCTGCCCTGCTCACACTAACAGTGAGTGCGAGGACAGTCCCGTTAACCCCCTTCCAGTTCCACAGCCAGGGACAGTCCCCTCCTCAGCGTCCAGGAGCTCAGCAATGACACCTGATGGCTCACGGAGCACCAAGGACCTGGGTGTCAGATTCCGGATGTCATTCCAGTGCTTTCTACAGAAATGGCTTCTTCCAGGGGTCGTTTCTAGTGACAGCTACATATTTAGTCCAGCTCTTCTCAGACACTCTCCTTGAAGTCCTTTGGGAAGTGTCCCTTCCGGCTCCTCCCACACTCCTTCCGTCCAAACTGAGAATGTGAAAGCCGGTCAGCAGGGGCTCCAGATGATGCTGGGACCTGCCACAGTATCTCTGTGACACAGGCTGCAGGTGGCCACGCCTCCAGCCGCTCCCTGGCGTGTTATCATGGCCCTACAGCCCCATGTCTGTCCGCACCATTTGGGGAATGGGTCCTGAACACCTGCAGTCGTCCCTGGTGTCAGGACAGCCCTGGCAGGACCAGAGGAGAGGGCTTGCTCCTGAGTCTACTGGGATGGAGATATGGAGAGGGGTCACCTAGAGGTGCAGTATTTGTAGACGAGTGCTTGATGAAACAGTGGGGTGGATTTAGGTTTTCTCTAGCCTGCCCGGAAAGGGGCTGGGGGTGGTGTGGGGTGGAATCCCTCCCACTCTTCCCTGTGATCCCTCCTCCCCTTGGGGAGGGTGCTGCCGGCAGCCAAAGCCTTCACCCTTCCTGCCCAAGTCACTTCCACGCTCCGCAGAGGGGCCCGGCACTGACGCCCTGTTGGTGGGACACTGAGGCCCAGGGAAATAGTAGGCTGGGTGCTGGAGAGGCAAGAGAGAAGTGGGAGAGGACTGGCCACCAGTCTGGGCTGACAGTCACCTGCCCTCACAGCCCTTCTGGGTTGGGAGGTGCTCCTGGGACGGGTCACAGTGCTGCAGGAAGGAGCCTCTTCCCTTGCTACTCCAGGCCTCCCACTGGGACCAGACCTCTCCGAGCAGCCCCTTCATTCCCTTCACTGCCTCACACAGAGATGGCTGGTTAGAAATTTTATTTTCTTTCCAAGGAGCACAGAACAATAAGCCAAACATGTAGGGGGGCCTGAGTGTCCTGACCCCCACTCTCTTAAGCAGCGAGTCGGCCTGGGGGGTCAGAGCCAAGAGGGGCTCCAGCCCCAGCCTGCCTGCTGCCCCTCCTCCGTCTCTGACAGCGAACACGCTGGGAACAGCCACCTGCACAGAACAACCGAGCCAGAGCCTTCCCTGGGTTTCTGGGAGCCTCAGAAAGTGTTGCTAACTTTGCTTTGTTTCATGTTCCCTGATTTTTTTTGGTGAGGTGTCTTCAAAAGGGAAGGTGAAAGGTACCAGATTAGAGGCCACTGATTAGCGTCTTCTCCCCGACAATTGAATAAGTGTCTGAAAATTGCTAAGATTCCAGAAAGCAAATAGAATAGAGGGCAATCTTTGGGGCTAGGGAAGGAACAGAGAACCCCCTTTCTCCACCGCTGAACTATTAGAATAGTAGGCCGGTGGTCTCAACGTGACCACAGGAATCAGCGCAGATATGAAAAGTGCTCCTACCCAAGCTGCAGCCCTATCCAGGTGAATCAGAACCCCTGGGGCTCAGGCTTGAGCAGCATACAGCTGCATTGCAAAAGAGGGGTGCTGGCTGTGCAGCGAGGCGCTGGTGCTGAGCTCCAGACCTCGTTTCTGACTGAGAATGAGGTGTGCCCTGAGATTTTGCATTTCTACGTGGCTGCCGGGGGATTCTGACTTTACACTTTCAGAAACACATCTCATGATCCACCCATTTGCTTCCTGAAGACAGGCCCGAGTTAGTCTAACTGCCACTGAGTCCAGTCCTATGCACAGAAGAGCTTCTGGCTGTTGAATTAGCCAAGGAATGAACAATCCATTTGACAGGTAGGGAAGCAGAGAGAAAGGCCAGAGTTTCTGAAGGAGAGGAAGCCAGGCGCCCTACGCTTAATCAACTGCTGTTTACAAACACCTTCTGTGAGCACTCAGCTACTTTTTGATAAGGCTGGAGGCTGGAGGAATTTAAGGCAGGGATTTTACTTGCATGGAATTTTTATAATTTTTAGCCCCTTCTTATCACCAGTGCCTTTGGGTCATTCCACAAGCCGTTCCCAAGCAGAGTTGGGGTGAGCTGCGGTCCCCAGCGATGCTCTCATACTGGACACTCCTCCAGGAGCCCACAAACCAGACTGCCCCAAGCTCTCCACTAGCACACTTGGGCAGGTGCCCAGGGCGACTCCTTCCTCCCATCCCGCTAAGCATCTGGCCCAGATGAGCATCGGGCTCCCTGCCATGGGCTGCAGGCTGACTGCAGGGCATTAGCTTCGTGCCTTCTCCAGCGTCTCCCTTTCCAGGGCAGCCGCAAGCCCAGGGCACAGAGGCAGATGCTTCCTCTGTGCCCTCCCCTCAGCCACTGCGGTAGGGCAGAGAGAGCCAGGGGCGGCATTCCCTCCCTCTGAGCTTGTTCCTACGGTAGAACACAGAGCCCTGCTGTGACTGGAGATCACATCCAAAGCAAAGGCAGGTTTGAAATTCAGCAGAGATCCCCCCACCCCCCCGCAGCTGCAGCCCGCCAGGCCCGAGCCGCGCCCTCCCCAGGGCCTGCGCCCATGCCAGTCCTCCGGTGGGAGCAGGAAGAGCTATGAAGTTGTCTTTCCGATGTGTCACATCTGTTTCTTAAGACTAAGAGACACGGGGGGCTGAGGAAGAAACACAGGGCTGGAAGAACAAAGGGAGGGGAAGGGAGAACACCTTCGGAGGAAGGTCACGAAGGGAAGAGAGACTGGCCCCTGCCTTCCTCCTGGAGCTACTTCTGTGGTCCACATGGGGTGCCCCGAGGGGCCTGGCGAACCAGGCCAGCGTCATCCAGCCCCGGAGGGCGACTGCCTAGGCTGGGCAGGTGGACGGGCAGCTGTCACACTGCGGCCTGGGATCTGTGGGTTTTATGGAGACGCTTAGGAGACGGGTAATAAGGTTGCTCCCGTGAACGACCTGGCAGGGCAGTAAAAGACGAAGAAATTGAACAGATTGTGATTCAAGTGGCTTTCTGAAGGGGTGGATTGACTGTTGCCTGTGGTCACCTGTGCATGGCCTGTCTTGATCCAGGGTCCACAGCCCCTTGCCCTGCTAGGATTCCTCCCCACTGCAGGGAGGTGCAAACCCATCCTACTTCCCAGGGAGAACGCAGGTGGCTCCTTCCTCTTCCCCCCAGGCCACCTGTGGCTGGTGGCAGACAGGGGACAGACAGGCTGGTGGGGGGGAGGGGTTGTCTGACTCCATGCAGGCCTCTCCCACCCCCCGGCGTCTGCTCTGCCTCTTTCCAGAGTTAGAGGAGTCATTGGTCCTGGCCCCTGCTGCACAGCTGACAGCACCACCAAGCAGCTTTTCCAACAAGCCCCTGGCAGTGGAAGGCTTGAGGAAGTGAACCAGGCCCCACTGTCAGCTGTGTGGATGTGGGTCTGGACTCCAGGACAGGAGGACCAGAACTAGAGGCCACTTTGCCTTGTCTTGGTTGTGGCCAGTGGAGATCTGAAGGTTAACCAGATGCTTATCTTCCTAACAAGAGTATTTGGCTGCTCAGGGAGCCTCTTCAGGGACACTGGGGTATTTATCTCAAGCCCTTTCTTATTGAAAAGAAATCATAATGATAACATCTCTATCCACGGGCCCTCACAGTGAGCAGAAGCCTTTCAAGTTCGTTCTTGGTACATTTGGTCCTCACAGAAGCCGTAATGGGGTCAATATTCTTTTACATTCCATTTGACAGAAGAGGATGGTGATTACACAGGTTGTCATTTGCTCATGGTCACAAATTGATAACTCATAGATCTAGAACATGGGTGGCACACCCCAGTTCCTGGGTTCACATTCTAGTTATTCTCAAAGAATCACAGAAGAGAGCAGGGCTGCCGGGCCCCCTCCAGCTGTTCTGGGCCCATGTCCAGCTGCTCTGGCCTTCCTGGAGCAGCACAGCTGTGGAGCTGACCTCAGCACCCCTGCCAAGTACATGCCACTTTGCTTCTTATGCTGGCTCATTTATCCCCAGCCTACAAAACAAAATTTTAAATTTACTGGCCTCAAGCTGAATGTATACTCGGGAATCCTACCAACATCAGTGAATACCTTTATTCTAGACACCCTGTCAGAGAATCTCACAATTTATTACTAAAATGTTTCTCATTGGTTTGAATGCAGACAGTAATGAGTAGTTAATTCTCAATAAATGTTAATAACTGGTTGGTATGTCTTCAACTTGTTTTTCAACTAGCTATGTGCAACTGGAATGAATGTGGTGGTTATTGTATCTTAAAAGAAAAGCAAATGATTAAAGACATATTTATCAAAGATTAAGTCTGTAATAACCACCTACACAATATCTATCCAAGTAAATCCTCCATAAGTGCATATTCCAGGAGGTTAATTTAAATTGATTTTGCAAAACCAACTTGTAAAAATATACTTTCCAGATGAGTTGGCAGTTACAAAAGCCAGGAATTCAACCTTCTTGTTCCGTCAACTAAAACATGACAACATTCTTGATCTTTTTCATTTAGACATTGTGAACCACATGTACCAGAAAAACAAGAAACAAACACAAATCTTGGATTCCTGATTAATAGGTTAAATGTATATGTAATTTATTGATGATTAATAGTATCTGAATGCCTGAAAACATTGGAACTGGCCCTGGAGTCACCCTCATCTCCAAATGATAACTCATTTATCATCCCCAGAAGAAGGAAGCCAAGAGGTTTCTCAATATTTTTTTAAATTAAATAACAGAACTTCCCAGTATTTGGGGGGTTTTATTTGTTTGTTTGTTCATTTTTTAGAAATTACGTTTGTCTCTCTACATCCGTGCCAGTATCTGCAGCTTTGTGATGTGGGCTATTCTCATTGGGGTTAGGTGATGTCTCAGGGTGGTTTTGATTTGCATTTCTCTGATGATTAGAAATGATGAGTATTTTTTCATGTGTTTGTTTCTCACTTGTCTGTCTTATTCAGAGAAGGTTCTGTGCATGTCTCTTGCCCAGCAATTGATGGAATTGTTTTCTATTCTTCGCTGATTAATTTGAGTTCTCTGTAGATTCTAGGTGGTGAGACCGCAAACTAAGATATCCTCTTGGGAAAGAAGTATGGAGAATCCTCAAAAAATTCAAAATAGACTTTCCATTGGATTCCAAATCCTATTACTAAGCATCTACCCAGAAGGAAAAAATGTCATCTCATCAGAAGAACATTTGCACTAGATTCTTCATCGCAGCTCAGTTTATAATTGGCAAGATGTGGAATCACCCCAAGTGCCCGTCAACCCAGGAATGGATTAATAAACTGTGGTATATATACACCATGGAATACTACTATTCATCCATAAAAAAAGATGGAGACTTTACATCTTTTGTATCAACCTGGATGGAGTTGTAGAACATTCTCGTTAGTAAAGTATCACAAGAAAGAAAATATGTACAAGTATCCACCGTACTCAATACTAATGTGAAGCCGGTAGACAAACTGATACACACCCTCACAAGAGAAAAACTCAATTCAAGTAGGGAAGAGGGGGTGGGGGAGGGGGATGGGTGTGCACCCACCTAATGGGCGCAGTGTGAGGTATATGGCACATTTCCTGGGTGAGGGGCACAACCACAACAAGGACCTGATCTAACAAAGGCGAACATTGTAACCTAATCATTTGTACCCTCATAATAACCTGAAATTAAAAAAATAGTAAAATTTAAAAACAGAAAACAAAGGAAATTAGGAAATTTTTGTTCCTGTTATAGTTTAAGCTTAATTTCTCTCCTGAGGCTATAGCAATGGTAGAAAATCATCAGTTATTCTTCTTAGAACCATTAACACAAGGCTTCTTATGTTGACAATGATTATAGTGATGACAACGATGATAATGATGATGACGACAACGATGACAACGACGACGATGGCATTAGCTGTTTGTTGAGAACTTTTCTATGTGTCAGGTGTGTAATCTCACTTTATCTTCATAAAAGACAATCTGGAAGTTTTGTCATTGGTGCTGTTTTTCAGTCTTTACTGAGAAATGAATGATGTCTAGACCTGATGGCCTCACTGGGTTCTCAGAAGGCGTGGAGAAGAACTGGGGGATATGAGGAGCCATGTTGTAAAGGGTCTGCAGAGAGGATGGGTTCACCCACATTTGACCAAATAACCCCAAGGCCACCCCCAAATTTAAGAGGGCATTATTTTGGATCACTGGGGAATCCAGAGAGTTTATCTTCACAGGAGGACATTTGCCTCTAGCTCTATTTATCAGAGAACACAGTTTCTTAGTGAAAGGGCTCCCTAGACCATCTCACAATTCCTACTTCATTGTGACTTTGGACGGCCTGTACCTGGCTGGGCCTCAACCCCTCCCAGGAGAGCCTAAGGATGTAAGAACTGTGGTGAGGCCTCGGTTCCTCCCTGTGTACCTGTCTACTGCTCATCAGGCCCGGGGGAAGGACCAACCTTGTCTTCTTAGACCCCAGAGCCACAGCTCTGACACCACTGATGGCCCCTCAGCGGGTTGCTGGAATTGCATTCATCACGGGCAGGGCCTCATTCTGGGGGACACTAACATTGCAAGGCAAGCCTATTTAGGAATTACTGGTAGCCCCAGAAGTTTTCACTCCAAAAGTTAAAAAACTGGAAACACAAAATTGTTTATTCATAGGCTATCACCCACTTTTCCTTTCACTTACCTGGCCACCAGCCCTGTTGGCCTGGAATCTAGGAAGGTTTAAAACACACACACACACACACACACACACACACA
>CAUYON010007293.1:0-26887 GCA_963573935.1 Arctocebus calabarensis
ATTGAAAACAAAAGAATCATTCAGAAAATTAATGAAACAAGGAATTGGGTTTTTTGAAAAAACAAATAAAATAGATAATCTTTTGGCCAGACTAACTAGAAATAGAAAAGTAAAATCTCTAGTAACCTCAATCAGAAATAATAAAGGGGAAATTACAACTGAAGCCACAGAAATATAAGAGATCACCTCTGAATACTACCAGAAACTCTATGCCCAGAAATTTGACAATGTGAAGGAAATGGATCAATATTTGTAATCACACCCTCTCCCTAGACTTAGCCAGGAAGAAATAGAGCTCCTGAACAGACCAATTTTAAGAGAGATTACAGAAACAATAAAAATTCTTCGAACTGGCTCAGCACCTGTGGCTCAACAGGCTAAGGCGCCAGCCACGTACACCTGAGCTGGCAGGTTCGAATCCAGCCTGGCCTGCCAAACAACAATGACAGCTGCAACCAAAAAATGGCCGGGCATTGTGGCGGGCGCCTGTAGTCCCAGCTACTTGGGAGGCAGAGGCAAGAAACTCGCTCGAGCCCAGGAATTGGAGGTTGCTGTGAGCTATGATGCCACAGCACTCTATCCAGGGTGACAGCTTGAGGCTCTGTCTCAAAAAAAAGAAAAAATTCTTCAAACCAAAAAATGCCCTGGTCTGGACGGCTTCACACCAGAATTCTATCAAAACTTCAAGGAAGAGCTTATTCCCGCATTGCAGAAATTATTCCAAAAAATTGAGGAGGAAGGAATCTTCTCCAACTCATTCAACACATTCTACGAAGCAAATATCACCCTGATACCAAAACCAGGAAAAGACCAACTAAAAAGAATTTCAGACCAATTTCACTTATGAATATAGATGCAAAAATTCTCAACAAAATCCTAGCCAATAGATTACAGCTTATCATTAAAAAAGTCATACATCATGATCAAGTAGGTTTCATCCCAGGGATGCAAGGGTGGTTTAACATAAGCGAGTCCATAAACGTTATTCACTATATTAACAGAAGCAAAAATAAAGATCATATGATCCTCTCAATAGATGCAGAAAAAGCATTCGATAAAATCCAGCATCCTTTTCTGATTAGAACACTGAAGAGTATAGGCATATTTGGCACATTTCTTAAACTGATCAAAGCTCTCTATGACAAACCCACAGCAAATATTTTACTGACTGGAGTAAAACTGAAAGCTTTTCCTCTTAGAACTGGAACCAGACAAGATTGTCCTCTGTCACCATTACTATTAAACGTAGTGCTGGAAGTTCTAGCCAATACAATTAGGCAAGACAAGGAAATAAAGGGCATCCAAATGGGAGCAGAGGAGGTCAAACTCTTCCCTCTTTGTTGACGATATGATCTTATACTTAGAGAACCCCAAAGACTCAATCACAAGACTCCTGGAAGTCATCAAAAAATATAGTAATGCAGCTACTTGGGAGGCGGAGGCAGGAGACTTGCTTGAGCCCAGGAAATTGGAGGTTGCTGTGAGCTGTGATAACACAGCACTCTATCCAGGGTGACAGCTTGAGGCTCTGTCTCAAAAAAAAAAAAAAAAATACAGTAATGTCTCAGGATATAAAATCAATGTCCTGGCTTGGCGCTTGTGGCTCAACATGCTAAGGTGCCAGCCATGTACACCTGAGCTGGCGGGTTCAAATCTAGCCTTGGCCTCCCGAACAACAATGACGACTGCAACCAAAAAATGGCCGGGCGTTGTGGCAGGCGCCTGTAGTCCCAGCT
The DNA here is from genome assembly GCA_963573935.1 of Arctocebus calabarensis. Taxonomy (NCBI): domain Eukaryota; kingdom Metazoa; phylum Chordata; class Mammalia; order Primates; family Lorisidae; genus Arctocebus; species Arctocebus calabarensis. Next base: position 1,737 of record CAUYON010007293.1, read on the forward strand.
ACTTGGGAAGCGGAGGCAAGAGACTCGCTCGAGCCCAGGAATTGGAGGTTGCCGTGAGCTGTGATGCTACGGCACTCTATCCAGGGTGACAGCTTGAGGCTTTGTCTCAAAAAAACCAATGTCCAGGTGGCTCAGCGAGTGCGGCGCTGACCCCATATACCAAGGGCTGCGGGTTCAAACCTGGCCCTGGCCGAACTGCATCAAAAATTAGCTGGGTACTGTGGCAGGCGCCTGTAGTCCCAGCTACTTGGGAGGCTGAGGCAAGAGAATCACTTAAGCCCAAGAGCTGGAGGTTGCTATGAGCTGTGATGCCACGACACTCTCTCCAGGGTGACAGCTTGAGGCTGTGTCTCAAAAAAAAAAAAAAAGAAAAAAGAAAATTATGAAATCCTAAGAAAGGAAAAAGCAGAGGATTTTAACAAATGGAAGAACATACCATGCTCATGGCTGGGAAGAATCAACATTGTTAAAATGTCTATACTTCCGAAAGCAATCTACCTATTTAATGGCATCCCTATTAAGATACCAACATCGTACTTTCAAGATTTGGAAAAAATGTTTCGGCATTTTTTTTTTTTTTTTTGAGACAGAGCCTCAAGCTGTCACCCTGGATAGAGTGCCGTGGCATCACAGCTCATAGCAACCTTGAACTCCTGGGCTGAAGCGATTCTCCTACCTCTGCCTCCCAAGTAGCTGGGACCACAGGCACCTGCCACAACGTCCAGCTATTTTTTGGTTGCAGCCATCATTGTTAAAAGGCGAAAGATTTATGCCATCTGAAGAGAAACCTGAGCATTGCAGCCATCATTGTTGTTTGGCAGGCCCGGGCTGAATTTGAACCTGCCAGCTCAGGTGTATGTGGCTGGTGCCTTAGCTGCTTAAGCCACAGGCGCCCAGCCTATTTCTGCATTTTATATGGAACCAGAACAAAACCCCCGTATAGCTAAGGCAGGTCTTAGTAATAAAAACAAAGCTGGGGGATTGGCACCTGTGGCTCAACGGGCTTAGCCGCCAGTCACGTACACCTGAACTGGCAGGTTCGAATCCAAACCGGGCCCACCAAACAACAATGACGGCTGCAACCAAAAAATGGCCGGGCATGTGGCGGGTGCCTGTAGTCCCAGCTATTTGGGAGGTAGAGGCAGGAGACTCGCTTGAGCCCAGGAATTGGAAATTGCTGTGAGCTGCGATGCCACAGCACTCTATCCAGGGTGACAGCTTGTGGCTCTGTCTCAAAAAAAAAAAAAAAAAAAAGCAAAGCTGGGGGCATCACCATACCAGATTTTAGGCTGTACTACAAAGCCATAGTGGTCAAGACAGCATGGAACTGGCACAAAAATAGAGACATAGACATTTGGAATTGAATAGAAAACCAGGAAATGAAACTAACATCTTACAACCACCGAATCTTCAATAAACCAATCAAGAAGATACCTTAGGGGAAAGACTCCCTATTCAATAAATGATAACCACATGTAAAAGACTGAAACTGGACCTTCACCTTTCTCCACTCACAAAAATTGATTCAAGTTGGGGCAGCGCCTGTGGCTCATTGGGTAGGGCGCCGGCCCCATATAATGAAGGTGGTGGGTTCAAACCCGGCCTTGGCTGAACTGCAAAACAGAAAAATAGTCGGGCGTTGTGGCCGGCGCCTGTAGTCCCAATTACTCGGGAGGCTGAGATAAGAGAATCGCCTAAGCCCAGGAGTTGGAGGTTGCTGTGAGCTGTGTGATGCCACAGCATTCTACCGAGGGTGATAAAGTGAGACTTTGTCTCTACCAAAAAAAAAAGATTCAGGATGGTTAAAGGTCTTATATTTAAGGCATGAAACAGTAAAAATCTTCCAAGAAAGCAAAGGCTGGCTCGGCGCCTGTGGTTCAACAGGCTAAGGTACCAGCCACGTACACCTGAACTGGCGGGTTTGAATCCAGCCCAGCCGGCCAAACAACAATGACGGCTGCAACCAAAAAATGGCCGGGCGTTCTGGTGAACACCTGTAGTCCCAGCTACTTGGGAGGCAGAGGCAGGAGACTCCCTTGAGCCCAGGAATTGGAGGTTGCTGTGAGTTCTGATGCCACAGCACTCTATCCAGAGTGACAGCTGGAGGCTCTGTCTCAAAAAAAAAAAAAAAAAAAGAAAGTATAGGAAAAAAACTGGAAGATATCAGCCTGGGGAAAGACTTTATGTAGAAGACTGCCATGGCAATTCCAACAACAACAAAAATAAACAAATGGGACTTAATTAAACTAAAAAGCTTCTGTACAACTAAGGAGACAATAACCAAAGCAAACAGACAACCTACACAATAGGAAAGGATATTTGCATATTTGAATCAGACAAAAGCTTGATAACTAGGATCTATAGAGAACTCAAATTAATCCACATGAAAAAAGTGAACAATCCCATATATCAATGGGCAAGAGACATGAATAGAACCTTCTCTAAAGAAGACAGACGAGGCTCGGTGCCTGTGGCTTAACGGGCTAAGGCACCACCCGCGTACAGCTGAGCTGGCGGGTTGGAATCCAGCCCAGACCGCCAAACAACAATGACGGCAGCAACCAAAAAATGGCCAGGCGTTGTAGTCCCAGTTACTTGGGAGGCAGAGAGAGGCAGGAGACTCGCTTGAGCCCAGGAATTGGAGGTTGCTGTGAGCTGGATTCCACGGCACTCTACCCAGGGCGACAGCTTGAGGCTCTGTCTCAAAAAAAAAAAAAAAAAAAAGACAGACGAATGGCTAACAAACATATGAAAAAATGCTCATCACCCCTAAATATAAGTGAAATCCAAATCAAAACCACCCTGAGATACCATCTAACCTCAGTGAGAATGGCCCACATCACAAAATCTCAAAACTGTAGATGCTGGCATGGATGTGGAGAGAAGGGAACACTTTTACACTGCTGGTAGGACTGCAAACTAATACAACCTTTTTAGAAGGAAGTACGGAGAACTTGCAAAGAACTCAACCTAGACCTACCATTTGATCCTGCAATCCCATTACTGGGCATCTATCCAGAAGGAAAAAAATCCTTTTATCATAAGGACACCTGCACTAGACTGTTTATTGCAGCTCAATTTACAATCGCCAAAATGTGGAAACAGCCTAAATGCCCACCAACCCAGGAATGGATTAATAAGCTGTGGTATATGTACACTATGGAATACTATTCAGCCATTAAAAAAAAATAGAGACTTTACAGCCTTTGTACTAACCTGAATGGAAGTGGAACACATTATTCTTAGTAAAGCATCTCAAGAATGGAGAAGCATGAATCCTATGTACTCAAGTTTGATATGAGAACAATTAATGACAATTATTGACACGGTGGGGGGGAAGGAAGGGGAGCGCAGAGAGAGGAAGAATGAGGGAGGGGTGGAGAAAGGAAGAGCAGAAAGAGGGAAGGAGTAAGGGGGGTGGGGTCTTGGGGTCTTGGTGTGTGCCACCCCTTTTGGGGGCAAAACACGATTGTAAGAGGGTCTTTTCCTAACAAATGCAACCAGTGTAACATGGTTTCTTGTACCCTCAATGAATCCCCAACAATAAAAAAAAAAATAAAGTTAGGAGAAAGAATGTGTTAAGGGGAAAAGGTAAGGTAACAGAGCAACATTCATGGCTTCTCCTTATCATCCTAGCAGTTCATTGGCAAGAAGCCAATGCCTCCTGAAGAAACCCCTTTTCTCTCCTGGAAAGGAAAGAAACTAGTCTGACATTTGGAATCTCCAAGCCCTTGAAGGAAAAGACTTAAACATTACAGAGAGGATGGGAGATAACACGTGGTGATTATATAGGGATAAAGCTGTAATTTATTTTCCTCTGCACATGAGAAAGAAAAGAAGAACTGTGTAAGAAAAAAGATAAGCAGCTAAATACGGCATTTAAGATAAGCAACTAAATATGGCACTCTGACAAGTTCGTGAGATCATCACTGAAAAAGTGGGGCATACTTCATTGCTGAATATCACTGTGGTCACCTCTGAAGTACTCCACTTGAGAAGCTATGCACTGACGCCAGTACCTAGTCCATTCTTCAAAGCAATTTTGGAACATTTTTTTCTGGAATGGCTATCAGAGCTGTCATCATATTATGCTTTATGTCCTAAATGTCATCAACATGTCTTCTTTTCAGTATTTCCTTTATCTTCAGGTAAAGAAAAGTCACCGAGGGCCAGATCAGGTGAATAGAGAAGGTGTTCCAATACAGTTGTTTGTTTACCAACTAACAGCTCCCTCCCAGACAGTGCTGTGTGAGCTGGTGCATTGTCACAATGCAAGAGCTATGAGTTGTTGGCAAAAAGTTGAGGTTGCATGGGTCTAACTTTTTCATGCAGCTGTTTCAGCACTTCTAATAGTAAACTTGTTTAGCTGTTTAGCAACATGGTTTAGAATCTTGATTTGAACTGACAGAACTGTTTTACTCATGGAGAATTAGCTGATTTACATTGACTACTTTAACACTTTGTTTCAGGGTCTTACTGGTACACCCATTTTACATCACCAGTGGTAATACTGCCCCAAACATCATATTGTTTCTTTGAAAGGTCTTGGCCAACTTTAACTTTCCTTTGCTTTTGTTCATCCGTGAGCTCCTTTGCACACACCTTTCTCATGCCAACAGTTTTACTTAGGATTTTCCAAACTGTTTCTCTATCAATATTGACTTGGTCTGCTATGCTTCTCACAGACAGCTGATGATTTTAATGTATAATTCAACAAATTTTGCAATTCTTTTTGTCAGTTTGGCTCATTACTGACCTCCCTGACCTCTCTTCATCAGTGACACATTATCTCCTTTCAGGAAAACATTTAATCCATTAGTATGCTGCCAATTTCTTCATGGCATTATCTCCATAAACTTGGACTAACAAATCCCAGATTTCACTTACACTCTTGCCAAATTTAACAAGAAATTTATGAATGTTTATTTGTTGCTTTAATTCATGGCCTGACATTCTCGTGATGGCACACAAAACACACAAAAACAATAATGAACACCACTCAGCAGGACACTGCCATATGTTGACACGAACACAGCTGTGAGACACTAATAAGCTAAGGTTATAAAACCTTACTGAGCTGTTTTTAACAGTGCACCAATGTAAGTATTTGGCAGCAAGTTTGGGAACTTAATTGCCAGTTAAATACCTTTTTAACTACTGCTTGAATGTCAGAGATTATAACCTGATACTCCAACTTGTTTAAGACAATTGGAGAAACTGACGTAGTAAGAAGTAAATGATGTATAATATTGCACACAACTTGAGTTCATGTCCCAGATTGTATTGATCTATGATGAAAGTGTCCCCATTTTTGTAGGGGCATAAATTATGTTACAATAAGTTCTCAATATATGTGCAGAAAAATGAATAAACTCAGTCTCTTTGGAAAGTATACTTAAACCTTCCTGAACCTCAGTTACCCCATTTCTGTTTTCCTGATAAATAGTTTTTATCTAAACTGTGGTCAGTATTACATAAAATACGGTGTATAGACTTAATATAGGATAGAAGTTGGAAAATGTTCATTGGAATCTAAGTGTGCTTATGTGATGTTGGGGCAAGGGTGTGAATATGGCCTGTTTAGTCCTTATTCAGGAGTCTTCTACTGTCTTACACACACACTTGCTTTTTAACCTAAGGCTTGTGTATAAATAAACATCAACGATTTTTCTAATAGGGCTGGCCTATCGTATTTACACACACACACTCTCTCTCAGAGGTATCTTGAGCCAGGCTCTTTCTGATTATATTTCACTTTTTCAGGCTGTTGTCCCAGAAGACGTTGACGTCACCTAGAGACACAGTAGCGCCGTCAGCCTTCAGAGGTTCAATTCATTCCACCATCCGGAAACTCAGCCGACAAGGCGGCCAGTGTTAGAAATTAAGCTTGTGACATGCAGGACATGGTGGAGTGCAAACATTGGTCAGAGCTTCCTCTCTGAGCCACAGAGGAAAGCCACACTGATTGGTATTCAGGAAAGGGACCTCCTGTTTCGAAGGATTCCTTCATGCTGTTCAGCAATGATGTTTAGGGTGGATTTTCCCATTTGAACTGCAAAGCTTAAACACAAATATTAACTACCTGAAGCTGCAAATAGCAGCATGTATATTTAAAAAAATAATGAATATTTTACCCAGCCTTTACCCAACCAAAAAAAATATTATGCAGAAATGAGGCTGATTTTAGAAAAATGCCCAAGGAAACATTAATAAAAAAAAAAAGTTGAGTTTCCTTTCAAAGTTTGTTTTTGCTAAACATTCATAGTTTCACTTTTTTCCAATCCAATTTTATTATAAGAAAGGTCTCCCACATGTGTATGTGGCCTTCCTTTTAAAATAATAAGTAATATACAAACACTGTGGAAATGATGGTTGAATCTTTGACAGAAAGAAAAGACAAAATATGTTAAAGAGAAGAGAGGATGCTGTCTGTGTACACATACATTTGTAGCCCTTCCAGTTACAGGCAGATTTCCATGTCCCCATTTTGTTAGTCGTCCTCGTCGAAGATCCCCAATTTTTACTTCCCTATTGTGTTGTTAAATTTTGGTTAAAATTGGAAAAATGGCTTTCCCAAGTATGCTGTTAATCCACTGTCATTCAATGTTGGTTTCTCTTTGTTTTGTTATTTTTGTTTGGTTTTGTCTAATTTGTAAATTATACACCTTACAATAATAATGACAGTAAGGCAGGCTAAGTAGGTGAGCTCTAGCAACAGCTCAGCTACAGACTCTAGATAAATTTGGACGTTATATAAACTCACTTTGCATCCTAATACAATGATGGCTAGCATCCCTATCTACCTCATAGGGCTTTGCCCTCCAGATAAACAGTGCTAACGAATTTCAAATATTACTACTGACGTTTCTCTCACTAAGCAAGAGAAATGCACCAAGTGAAAGTAGTTACCATTCAATTTCACCACTTCGATGTTAAGCTTCTAAAATCTTTTGCTGAAGAGGATGTTGAACCCAGGGGGAAAGGGAGGTTTAAGGTCACGCAGCCTTTTACTCCCCATGAAGAATAATTTGGGATGTGTATTTGGAACAATTAAGAAAAATGACTAATTGAGTAGATTTCTGTTATATCAAAAATATGGGAATATCTGCAACAATAAATGGTTAGTGAACTTCATTTTGACTGCCAATAGACATTTTATGCCACTCTCTGGGGAGTGCTGAATTTATTTATAGGAAATCCTAACCAGGTACATTTTACAGTTGAAGGATCATTACGGTACGACGTTTATGAACCCTTGACATCAATTAATTTTGTATGCTATTTTAAAACAATTATTATTTTTATTCTCAATTGTTTATTTGGAAATCTATTTCTTCTCACCCACATGTTTGTCTATATCCCTAAATTCCTATTGTAGTTACTTCCCTGGGTTGTATTTTTCCTACCTCCACCTTGGAATCAAATTCATCAAATTTTACATTGTTTAAAATAAGTTATCCTTCTATCCTTCTCTTCCTAGGTTTATTGTTGTCCTATAAACCATGAAATACTTTAAAAATTAAGGAAAACTCCAATATTCTACCCTATTATATGACAGGGATAATTCCTCCCTTTTTTTCTTTAGTACAAGCATCTGAACGGATGTGGTCTTCATGGTGAGTTATCGAGGCCCCATCAGTGTGAGTCATTAGACATTGTGTTGTGGGTTTTGTAGTTATTTCCCTCTGGAACATCCTGGTCCCTCCCATATGTAATCACTTGACTCTGCTGTTTGATGATTGGCAGAGATGATGGAACAGCAGGAAACGCGACAATATACTCAGTGATTTGCTTATTAAATCATGCTATAAATATGTAGTGAGCACCTTCTGTATGCAAGAGTGGTTTTCTCTGGTAAGGCTATTACCATCCACCACCAAATATTTACTTCTTTCTGCCTGCATAGTACTATTTGACTAAAGCAGAAAATCAGTCTTCTATCTTAACATTTGTTTTTATGTAATAAATACAAAAATAAATTACTATAAACTTTAAGTAAAAGTTATGATATAAGTCAAAGAAACATAATGTGATAGAGATGTTCGGATTGAGAAAAGGATATGTTAGACTAGTTAGGCTTCTGAGAAATGGATTTTAAAGGGTTATCATAGTTGTGCTGAGAAATGGATTTTAAAGGGTTATCATAGTCGTGAGAACACCTAACCACATGAAGCAGGTTTTAGGCGGAGGGAACAGGACATGTAAAGGTCATTGAGATGACAATTACACTACTTAGACTACTAAGAAAAACAAATGAAATGAAGTGGGAAAGTTGCAGAGGATACAAGATGGGGTCTGAGAGAAGACAACCATGTCATCTATGCCTTTGTAGAGTTCTTAGGAAGGGATGTGGATTTTGTTCTAAACACAGTGGTAGAGAAAAATGGTTCTCAAACTTTTGTGTGCATCAGAAGCACCTGGATGGCTTTCTAAGACATATATTATCAGGTCTACCCTTAAAGTTTCCAATTCAGTACTTCTGGCATGGAGCCAAGAGTTTCTAATAGGTGATGCTGAAACAACACTTTAAGAAACATCACTGTAGATTTTCTCACAATTTTGCAACAGATCCCTTATTTTCTAGTGCAAAGAAGCTCATCTGTACTCTTAGAATAGCCCATGTATTCTACTACCATGTAAGCTATTTAATGGTGGACACATGAATCTAGGCAGTCAATTGAAATCCAATCCAGGGATACTCTCATAACTATTGGGAAGTGAGAGTTCTCAAGCCCCAGGATGAAAAGCTGGAAGGAAGTAGGTTGGGAGAATCTCTCCAAAAGTGAAGCCGGTGAGTTGAAAGAAGGCAGAAGACTGTGTTTTGTTACCTTCTGGTGGGCCCTGGATCCAGTTATGCCTAGATAAGTTCTATTTCTGTGCTTTTCAGTCACATTCTCTCATCTTCCCACATTATGCTTTTAGAAATTTCTCTTTGGGTTTTGAAATAAACCAAAAGATAAATATACAGCTACTGGAGACACAACACTGTTTAAAACTTAAGTGCACATTGGTTCATCACAGGCAACCAGATAAGGAGCTTAGATGGCTAAATACTACTCTGCACATTTATAAAATAAATAATCTTTGGACCCGCAAAACTTGAGATATTTGTATCTATATATTTACACAGTTTTAGGTCAAATTTCATTTTAGTCACAATTCTTTCCTGACTGCCCTTACCCAAAAAGTACATCTGCTTCTGAACCTCTCAAAGAAACTGACAACATAAAAATTGCCTTTCCTCTATGGTATGGAGCATTTTGAGTCCATATTTCTCTTTCTTATCAGACCCTCCTGAGGCAATGCCAATAATTTTTCATTTCTAAAACCTCACTTTATCACATTTTTATAGAGAGTACAAATGTAAAAATATCTCTTGACCAAATTGATAGATGGTTGTCTATTTAAGAGTCAAAATTCCCTAGGAACATTTGAAACACCTGTATTCTCCCTATTCAGATATTTTTATATTATATGTACTCTTGAAGACTTCAGGCTATCTGCCATACATCAAAAATATGTATTTCTTATATTTTATTGGCAGTGCATAGCAATAGTTAAATATTCATAGAAATGATTAAAGCAAATATTCATAGACATCACAAAATAGACAAACACATAAAATTTTGAGTCTTTATTCAGTAAGAGGAGTGGGAAAACTGAAGGCCTGCCTGTAATTTGTATTTTCATGTCAGCTTGATGATTCCAAGATGCTGCTACTGACCTGTTGGCCATAAATGGATCAAAGTGTTTTTCTGCAGTGGTGAAGGACTTGTGCCAACCTGTCTGTGCCTTCCCCCTCATCTAACTTTATAATCACGTCAGCGCGTGGGCTTCTGGGATAGGGTGTGGTCCCTGGCTGACCTGGAACATTTTGGAAAAGAAGTTAGTTTTTCTGGAGCACTGGTAAGTCTCTTTTGGGGGCATGTTGTTTTGAGGTGACAGAAAGGTACTGAGCATAAAGTCTATATACATGGAGTTGTATGTAGTTAGAATATGATTGGGCCCAAATATGTAAAGGTTGTAAACATATAGAATTAAAGAAAAACTATAGATGAGTACAAAATATAGGTGGAGGTTCTCTCTGGGTAGAGACAAGGATAGATGGGGGATTATAGGTGGGGAGGATCACTGAAGGATGATCATCAAAGTTATTGGTAATCTTCCATGATTTGGATGGTAAGAACTTTATTGTTATTTCCAAACATTTCATATATATATTCTATATGACTTATACACAGAGGGTGACAATAAAAAGTATACACATTTTAAGCAAGGAACAAACTGTATTAAAATAGTAACACCTCAGCCAGGTGAGTTGGCTCACACCTGTAATTCTAGCACTGTGGGAGGCTGAGGCAGGTGGATTGCTTGAGCTCAGGTGTCTGAGACCAGACTGAACCAGCATGATAACTTGTCTCTAAAAATAGTTAGGCACTGTGGCAGGTGCCTATAGTCCCAGCTATTTGAGAGTCTGAGGCAAGAGGTTTGATTGCTCAAGCCCAAGAGTTTGCGATTGCTGTGACATGAAGGACATTACCTCAACCCCAAGGTGACTGAGTGAGACTCTGTCTCAAACCAAAAAAAAAATTGTGACCCTCATGTTACATTTAACTTCTGCAATTACAAGAGATACATGACGCAATATATAAGATAACAAGTGTTACTAGTATATATCAAGTATTATAATTTTAATACAGTTCTTTCCTTTCTTAAAAGGTGCATATATATTTTTATCACCCATTGTATATATCTCATAATGCAAAGATTTAAAAAAGGATTCCCTTTCTAAACAAAAAAAGTGCAGTGCCCAAAAGTAAATTTTTCATACTTAAAATTTATCTTTTAATTCCCTAAAACATAATTTTTGAGGCAGTTATTTGGAAGAATTCTAGTGAGCAGAACATTTTCAGGAACATGACTTTAGATGTGAATGAACGTGGGATATTTTTCCCAATTCTGTTTACTCTTGTGTGACCAAACATTACTCTGTGAATTACTTTCCTCTTTATACTGTTGCCTGCTCCTCCATGAAAGATAATTTTCAAACATATATGACACAACAAATGAAAGAATTTGTTCTCAAAATGGAGCCTATATTAATAAATGCATAATATATATAGAGAGAGATAGATAGATAATAATAATAATGCTGCAACCATGTCAGCCTAATAAGTCATTGTTTTAAAAATGCCACGAATCTGCAGATGGTCTGGAACATTCTTGTGGTCTTGAGTGGGTTCATTCCTTCACCTGCAGTCTGGCGAGGATGAACTTAGGCTTCTGCTGCTCTTAGCTAGGTTTCCTCCTCTGTGATACCCTGTCAGCTGGTCTAGGAGGACCTCTGCTGGAAAACTTGGATTATTCTTCTATGCCCTATGTGTCTCCAAGCATGCTCACATTAAAGCCAGAAGTGCAAGATAGGAAGAAGACATATTCACAAAACTTTCTTGAACTCTGGTATGTTGTCCAGTGTCTATGGATACCATTTTTGATCACAATTGATCAAAGCAAGAATGGGGGACAAAATAGAATGGTGCCAAGAATGGAAAGACATTACCCATGACAGGGCCAAGGTCTCAGGCAGAGGAGAAGGTAAAGAAGGGCAACCAATGAAATTTATCTACCACCACACGATATTGCTCCCCTTCTCATTACCTCTCCTACCCCATCCCTATGATTTCCTGCCTATCCAGATCTATATCCTAGCTTTCCTTGAGGCTCAGGTCGGGTGTCTGTGATATATGCAATTATTTAATTTATTTTTTTATTAAGTCATATGCACATAGATCATGTATACATTAATGCATTTATGGGTTACAATGTGCTGATTTTATATACACTGTGGAGTGCTTAGATCAAATTAGTTAACATAGCATTTCACCTCATTTACTTAATTATTGTGTTAAGACATGTATATTCTATACTTAGTAAATTTGGCATGTACTTTTGCAATATGTTCCATAGGTGTGGTCCCACGGTTTATCCTCGCTCCATCTAACCTCCCCCGCCATCCTCCTCCTCTTCTCTCCTACATCCTGGGCTACAGCTATTATTACAGCCTCTTTCCCATCCAAAACCTTAAGGAATCCACTCTTAGCTTCCATAATTTCCTCTTGCATCTATGGAGTTGAATGTTCCATAAATGACTTTCTAGTCAGACAATGAGGCAATAAGAAAGGATATTTATTTTGGATTCTTGCAAAACCTGGTAGAAACTGGGCTTGATTCTTTGTTCATTGATATATTATTGTAAGTCTGTTTAGTCATAAATCTACCTGACTCTCTTACAGAGTTCTGGTATGTTAACCCTTATTCTTGTTAGCAACTAGGTATAATCTACCAATTTCTTGCTTCCTTTTCTTCCTAATTTCTTATCTCACTCCTTCCCTTCTTCTTTTCTTTACTTCTTATATTTTTTTCTTTTCCTTGCTTACTTTTTTAAACTTCCTTTTAGATATAATGAGTTTGAATTAAGAATAAAGGGACTAGAAACCCTTTTCATCACAGTTAATTAGATTTCTGACTTGCTCTCCACAGAAAGTATTTCTTTAGCACATTACTGGAGCACACTCCTCTAAATAGGTGTCAAAACACAATAAAGGCACATCTTCATAAAACATTAAAGAAGACTGTGTTCTTTATTTTCATAAATGTCACCATAAAGTTACAAGCTTATCTGAATTAGTCACGTGGACCATATTACTGATCAAGATTGGGTAATTCGAGTACTGTCCTTAATAACGATCTCATCTCATTTTTATGCATGTAATCTGCATGAATCTAAATCCCACTGTCTGAATAGTTTATGCAGAAGCCAAAGAGATGTCAGGATGACAAATAATGTGATCATCTTTACAGAGATTCCAGTTAAGTATAGAGAACTGGAAAGTAGAAAATCAATAGTGCAAGTCTTGCTAGGTGGACTGTTCAAGAAAGAGTAAGTCACTTAGATATTAAGTCCAATCCTTCAATTTCCCAGTTCAGGGTATAATGAGACCCTCTCGGCCTAGATTTCTGCTGTGCAGATACTGTGGCCTAAACCACCAACAATAAGGATTAAAGAAGAAAAAGAAAACTAAAAGCAAAATCCACATTAGAGCTATCACAAGTAAGCTGGGTGGTAGAGTGAGATGTGTAAGTTTAAATCATGCTATTTTAAGTTTAGTTCAATTGGACAAGAAACATAATGACTCATTATTATCCTCATTATAACAATTCAACTGTATAATAAGCAAAGAAGTTGAATGTGTTGCCCAGGTTCACACAACTAGCAAGTGCAAGAGAATTCAGATGGTCCAGCTCTAGAATCATCCTCAGCAGATGGCCGCAAGGATGAACTTTTGGACTCCACCTCTGCCAAAATGGGTTCCCTGTAAGTTAGTAGAGAATTTACCTTGGTTTTGAAAGTAACTGTAGTCCACTTTAATTAGCCATCTTATTGTAACTTGTTCTCCTTTCTTGAGACAAGAAAGAAAAGCAAAATGAAAGTGATGAGCTTAGGGAAAGATGGGGCACATTTTGAGGCTAACCCACTTTTTAAAGATTGTTCTCATTCTTTTTTCGCTTTCATTGAAAACCTACTGTGACCTTTAATTCCAGTCCTCATAACAGAATATCTTCCTATCCTTTTCCTATTTCAATTTCTCCTCTCTCAAGAATGACCCACTACCTCTAAGCTTTCTCCCCATATCCCTGCTTCCTCACACACCCAGGACATTCCCTCACATGAAATCAGCCAGGCAGATGTGGTCCATCTGCTCACATCTCTGGTGTTCTCATAAGGAAAGAGAAGAAGGCTCAATGCCTGGAGTGTGTGAAAATGGGGTAAGGTGAGGGCAGAGTGTGGCAGGTATTGTGCTGAGGCCATGAATGGATAATCACTCCTGACACAGCAAATAGATTCTGTCATGAGGAATTCCGTGGTTTTCCAGAGGAAATCAGCTTTCCCTGCAGGCTGCCAAGCCCAAATGAGCTCCTTCCAGCACCTGCAGATCTGAACATCAAGCAATTATTCCACTATCTTGCCTAAAAACAAAGGCTACTTTGCCCTCTGACCACCTCTGACCTTTTCCAGCTAACATAAACTAATTATATTTGCAGCAGGAGGGGAGGAAGGCTTTCCTAGTCCCCCATGGGAATTGTCTTTCATGCTTTGTGCCACGTTGTCAGTTCTGGCAATCCCAAAAATGAACGCCCTTCAATCAAGGGAGTTGCTGAAGGAAGCACTTAAAAAGATACAGGGAGGCTCTTAATACAAACAAATCTCTCTGTCTAGGGTTTAGCAACCCACAGGCGAGCCCACCCTGCCCACTTAGCCCTGGTACAAGGGAGCCATTGTTGAGTGTCACCCAGCAGCAATTACGGCCTGGTCAAAACAGTTTTTTGTGTGTGTTGTTTTGTTTTTGCACAACTTGTCAATGGCCCCTGTGATTAGGTGTAAGGAATAACTGAAACCACAGGCACTGAAGTAAGGTTAAAGGTTAATTGAGATTTTCTATCCTGATAATCAGTTTTTGCAACTTTTTGCTGAGAGAACAGCCTTAAAAAAAACGAGATAATATGATACAATTAGCTTGAAAGCAAGGAGGGTCAAAATTCCCAGATGAGAATGGAAAACTGGCTGAAAAAATCAGGCCAGGGAGACCACCTGGCCACTTTGAATGCCAAGAATATCTCTGGCCATTCATCTGGTGGACAAGGCCCAAAGCGGGATGCCCGCCATTCATCACATCCCTCTTGTCTACCAAAGAAAATACAAGGTCAGTGCCATAAACAGGAGGTGTCTTAGAGTAATTGAAATTCCAGAAAGTGCCTCATTAGAATAGCTTACAGGCAATCAAGTTTTCCTTTTTTTTTTTCCTATTGAAGGTAAGGTCAAGTCTTGAAATTGTACGGCTGGTCTTCTTTGTAAAGGCAGGGGCTACAGAAGGACTTTCTCACAGCTTTTGAAGGATTGTGTCTAAATAAACAACTGCCTTCACAGTTGAGAGGATGTGGCCCCAAGGGACCTCCTGGGGTTCCAAGCTGTGACACAGTACATGGACCTCCACACCTGCTCCCTCTCTCTTACCTGTATCAGAAAGGGCCCTCTTTCTCCATCCTTTCTAGGTCTTAAGCTTAGAAGCTGCTGTTCTTTATCTGGTACCCCAAAACTATTAGTGGTGGTTTCTAGGTTTAAATGTTTCTTAAAGTTTTTTTCCCCCTCACACTTGCTCCCACCCTCAATGCACACTTTGAGACGTCCAGCTGGCACATTCCTTTCTAACTGGAAGTTGACTAAAATTTGCCAGCTCATTTTCTTTCTTTCTTTTCTTTTATTTGTTTGCTTTCTTTCTTTCTTTCTTTCTTTTTTTCCACTGCAGCTGGTGCCAGAATGTGATGATTTGTTTTGCTCCAGTCACTGAAGTTTTTGTTTTCTTTTATTTCAACCCCATGCTGGCTTCCCAACTTGATGCTGAGTCATCTGGTGCAGGTGTTCTAAGCGGCTGGTATTTATGTCACTCACAGATGGTTTGGGTAAATCACACGATGTTCCTGCAGCCCAGTTGAGGCTTTCTCGGCTCCCTTTGATGCGGGGGCCCCCTGTGGGGTACTAGCACATGTGTAGAACTTCAGGGTACTGGGTGAATTCTACCCTGTGTTGGTTGGGTTGCTCTAGGCTCCACAGTCTGCTGGATTCAACTGAGGCTACAAGAGGGTGACTAGAGGAAAGAACCATGAAATCAATAGGTCCCTCAGCTTAATACAGAGAATCACATACCCAAGTGTGCAATAGAATGTAAGTGAAAGCTATAGATGCCTCAGGAAATTGAGATAAAAGGCCACATTTTGTTTTTGAAGAAGAGGAATGATAGGTATGATAAAGTAAGACCTGGAGTAGTGAGATTGTTAAGTCTTAAATTTGTAAATTTCATGTATTTCTTTACACATACAGGTATCCTTTTCTCTGCGTGTCTGACCTCAAAATGTCTTCAGCCTCTGTTCCAATGCTCAGTGGGAAGACTGACATACAGGCAAGAACTAAAAAATCTCAGTCGTTTATTCCGTAGACCTAGATACTTTACCATGTACTTTACAAATCCTTATCATGAAGTAATACACTCCCCTTGGGAAGACTCAACATATTTTCTTCCTGGAGAGATTTACAATTTAGAAAGAGGAATTTCTGTTTGGCCATAGCCAAAGGCATGATGTAGCAACCTAAACTTTCAGAACCAGGTTTAGAGAGAGCTATGCCTTCCCAGAAATGCAGAAAGCCTACCATTTCAGGCTGTTGCATGAGTTCTTGCTGGGTGATCAATTGTGTTAGGGGTTTCTTGGCAGTGAACTGAACCAAAATAGCCCTGGCAACCCATGGTCACTCTTTCGTGCATCTGGAATCACCCGGAGAACTTCTTTAAAAATGTAGATTTTTAGGTTCCACCTCCAGAGATAAGGGTTTATTTTGTCTGGGGTGGGGCCTGAGGCTATTTACTTCTTACAACCTCCTGATGGAGAAAATGCCAGATCAGAGCTCTACTTTGAGTTTCCAGCAGCTAGAGCGTCCTTTACCCTCTCTAGTAACTTCCAAAGAGGAGTAAATTAAAGTGATGAGCACAGATGTGGAGTAGTGGACATAACAAAGAAAAGTATCTTTTTGTGATGACTCACCCTGAGCATACCAGAAATTTATTGCCACAGTAAACAACCATAAAATCTTAGTGACTCGGAGAGTAAACTTAGTCTCACACTCTCAGGGCAGCAGGTAGAATGTGTTTGAACTGTTGGTCCGTGCTCAGACAGGTGGCTGTGTTTTAGTCCATACGTCCAGTCTAGTCTGTTCTATCTGTCCGATTCTGGTAAATTGATGTGTGTTTTAACCCTGCTGAAAGTTAGAAATGGAAACATATGACACTTCTGAACGTTTAGGCTCAGAACTGACCTGATATCATTTTTATTTGCTTTCCTCTAGCTAGGACCAGTCAAGCTTGAAAACAATTGAGGTGAGCAGTGTGTTCTTCCAGTCAAAGTGGGTGAAGAAGGAGTAGACATTTCCTGAGTAATAGTCTAATCTACTAAGGTGAATTCAGAATTTTAAAATGCCTAGCCTGGTGACCAAGATATGATTGTTATGTTATTCATAACCTACAACCAATGTTCAGGTTCTTTCTTTCAGGTAGCTGAAATATTTACTAAATATTCTAATACATATCTATAGATACAAGGCAATTGCTTACTCTGGCTGCTTAATAACTTAAATTTTATGAATTTTTCTTAATATTTTCCCTTACTTGATTGCTTTGAAGGAAACCAAATAAAATATAGAAAATTCAGTGTTTATCCAAGTTAATTTTTTTTGCTTAGGAATAAGAGTATCATATTATATTTCTACATTACCTGACATATTTCTTCTTTTTGCTTTCTTTGTTTTTTCCTCTGAAGTCCTTAACTACCTTCCATTCAGTTAAACAAACCTAAAGATTCAGTGTCTTCTCCTTATGTAATCATTACAAATGTTTCCTATGACAATGACATATTATGTTAAGAGACTTAACTTATAAAGAAAATACAAATAATACTAAAAAAAGTTAATTATTTAAGAAATAATTTTGATGCAAAAATGTTTATTATGGCCCAATTCATAATTGCTAAGTCATGGAAGAAGCCTGAGTGCCCATCAACCCATGAATGGATTAATAAATTATGGTATGTGTACAGCATACCACATAATATGGAATATTATGCAGCTTTAAAAAAGATGGAGACTTTACCTCTTTCATGTTTCCATGGATGGAGCTGGAACATATTCTTCTTAGCAAAGTATCTCAAGAATGGAAGAAAAAGTATCCAATGTGCTCAGCTCTACTATGAAACCAATATAAAATCAACTATACTTCCATATGAAAGCTATAACCCAACTACAGCCCAAGATGAAAAGGGAAGAGATGGGGAGGGGAAGGGGAAAGAAGGGTGGAGGGAGTGTAATTGGTTGGACCACACTTATGGTGCATTTTACAAGGGTACATGTCAAATTAAGTGTAGAATATAAATGTCATCCAATAATTAAGAAAGTGCAATGAAGGCTATGTTAACCAGTGTGTTGTAAGTATTTCAAATTGTGTATAAAACTAGCACATTGTATCCTGTAAATGCATTAATGTACACAGCAATGATCTAATAAAAAACAAAATAAATGATAGTTTCAGAATAAACAAAAAAAAAAAACATTTTGATTCTATAACACAAATAGACCATCTCCTAGAAAAAGATGACAATCACACCATATTGTTTTTTGAACACATAAATTGTTCTTGATTTTTGGCAAAAGGCATTAAGTGGAAGCTACTAGTATGCTAGGTATAAAAGGTTTATGTTACCATTAGTGAAGAGGTCTCCAACAGGGTCACTATTTCCAAAATGTTGTTGTTAGCATCCATTGCTCACTAACTAGATCTTTTCCAAAAGAACATGCACCTTTAATTGATGTAACAGAGGAATGTCTTATCAAAGTTAAGAAAGTCATTTGCCATTTGCATAGCTCAAGTAGCATAAACATTTATCACTGAACTCCAGAAGAATTGTCTGTTATCAAAAGACCTGCCAATTTCTTAAAAACATGCCATCAGTAAGGACCCAGGTTATGTGCCATAGTATCTGTAGCTCTCTGGTTGGGTCAAAGTGACCTGCACACAAGTCTGGCAGGAAGCCCTTGGACACAGTCATTGCAACCTTTTGGTGTGCTAGCATATCAAGAGTTCACATTGAAATCACCAGAGTGAAGAGCTGTTCCAAATGGTTATCATCATCAGTTGGGAATGTTTCTCCAGAGGGTACTTATTTTATAACTGCTGGGAAAGGTCTAAAGTAGTTTTTGTTGCGAATTGTTTTCTCTAAGAATTTTATGCAGAAGACACCTAGTTAAAATGATGGAATTCAGCAGTTTTGAAGGTTAAAAACAAGGAGAGGATTGTAATGAAAGTGTAATATACAACTTAATACATGTAGCTATTCAGGGCATAGAGGACAGATATTTTTAATGAGCTTCTGTAACTCAGTATGATCTCTCTAGAGCTGTGTGCATCAGTATCACAGCCACTAGTCACATGTGACTATGGAAATTTAAATTTAAAGTAAAAATGAGGAGGATTCTTCAGCCATAAAAGCAATGTGTGGCTAGCTGGTGGCTATCTCACTGGAGAGCACAGAAATGGAACATTTTTAAAACTGCAGAAGTGTCTATGGGACAGCAATGAATTAAAGCACTTTGCTATTGAAGAGGAATTAGACAAAGTGCTTTATATAAAACACATTATTTTTTAAACACCATTAATCTATTTTCTCAGCATCAACTATGTAGTAAGGATTGCCCTTGCTTATCATGAGCAAATAAACTGTGGTTATTAATAATAAAATTTTCATCCTGGTAAATGTTTACTATGTACCACACATGGTGCTAGACATCTTATATGAATTGTGTCATTTGATTTTTGAACTTAGGGACTAAGAACTGTCTGTGGGTTACTTTGAGAAAAGTGAGATTGAGAGAAAATAAAAACTAAATGAATTTCACAACGAAGTAAATATATTTTTAACTGAAGGTAATTTCTTCTTTTGATCAGTTGTTTTTTTTTTTAACTGATGGCTATTCTTCCTGTGATAACCACATAGAATTAACCAGTAGGCTCTCCCAGAAGGTGGAAGATATGGAGGCAAGATCAAAGAGAAAGTGAAGAGTGTTTGGGGTCTCACTAAAGAGTCAGAGATTTAATAGGAACAGTTGGATCACCCTGGGAAAACCAGTGCAGGAATTCAAATGTTACGTCCAGGCAATCAGGAGGATGGTCTACATTTAAGAGCTTTGTGGGTTTCCAGGTTCACCCCATAAACAAGTGTTAGGGCAGCAAGACTGGTGGTTAAACCAGCAAATGGGCAGATTAGGATCCTCGTTTCCTTTCAAGATACACTTGGGTACAATGGATAAAGGAAGGGATTTAAGAACCCATGGTTGGATGTGGACTGCTGTTCTCCAAGCCTTGGGAAAAAGAAAATCCACAGTTTCTTCATTTCTCTCAGTAAATCTCAGCTTCACTGTGAAATTTCAGAGGAAGAAAATAGCACACATTCAATGTTTTGAGATACGACTACACACAGAATAAGAGAAAGTCACAGGAACACAGAAAGAACATTAGAAATTATTATGTGTCACACTTCAAGATGGTTGGTTAAAAAAAAATAGTCCTATCCTACCCAGTTTATAGTAACTTACTCTGATGTAGAGTAATTTATTAAAATCTCAGGAGACCAAGGATTGCCAAGCCTTGTTTTATTGCAGAAAATGTCTCCATAGTGTTTGCATTTGGAAACTTCTTCCTTATCTTATACAAAAAGGAAAAATGTAAGCTCTTCAGCAACTGGTATTATTAGTGAGGTATAACTATGGTGACAATGTAATTTACCATCCAAATAGAGACACTTTTGAGAATTAATATAATTATTTGTAATTAAGGCAGAACCACAGGTGTAAATCAAAAGTGTCCAAGGCAAACCAGGGCACACCGTCATCCTAGGTATAGACCACAGCTGGATGCAATTGGATTCAAGCCATTTCCCCATCCCAGCTGCTGAATCTGACCCAGAGGCTGCTCTTTGCTGTCAGCTGATTTACAAGTTGATTGAAATAACGATGTAAATGCACAATGATGAAGATATCCGATACCCATTTTAAGTAAAAAATAACTAGTGTAAGGAAAACTGTTACTGATCATTATCAATAAATTTTTATTTTTAAAGAAATAGTCACTTGATCTGGCACATTCAAAAAAATTACTGATAACTATTCTCTTACTCAACATAGGAAAATGTTTCTCTTCTATTTTTTAAAATAATAAATTGCCTTCTATCTTTAAGGTACCATGTTAGATATTCTAGTTCAGGTACATTCTTAAGTTTTATAAGAATCTGGAGGGGATTTTGGTTGTCATGATGATTTGGATACACTATTGGTATTTAGTGGGTGGATATTTGAAATTTTAGATGTCTTATAATATGTGGAATCATATCACACAATGAGAAATGGCTCTCATCTGACATTTATGTGGGTACAGAATGTGTTTATGTATACCTAAGCCTAAAATTTAACTTCATTTTACATATAAACACAAAGTTTCTTTTTTTAATTGTATTAATAGTAACTGCCAGAGAAACATTGAGAGAAATAAGTCCCTTGTTTTATTTGGAATTTTCAAAAAATGTTCGCTATTTCAGAAAATCACATCACAGAAGGCAACACCACTCATTATTGTTGAGAGACAACACAACCCACCTGCAGTTGTAACTGACATTTCAGAGGGCGCTAGAAATGGGTATAAACTTTGACTACTTAGTTCTATTTCCTAAGACAGTGGTTCTCAACCTTCCTAATGCTGCGACCCTTTAATACAGTTCCTCATGTTGTGGTGACCCCCAACCATAAAATTATTTTCATTGCTACTTCATAACTATAATGTTGCTATTGTTAGGAATTGTAATTAATTGTAAATATCTGATATGCAGGATGTATTTTCATTGTTACAAAAGGGTTGCAATCCACAGGTTGAGAACCACTATCCTAAGTAGTCATACCCAAAAATTTACATGTGGAAATACTTCTCTTTATTATAAAGTTTTTTTCACTTTCCTCTTAATTTATTTTATAATTTATTTTTATAATATAATTTAAATATATTGACTTAAAAAGAAGTGTGTGGGCAGTTTATATTATCTATTATTTTTATTTTTTATAGTAAAGGCTGTGTTATAAAATCTCTGATATAAATCTGGGCCTTTGGAGCTGATAGAGATATGAACCAGGGCTCCAAGTTGGTGCTACTCCACAATTGACAACAGAGAGTTTACTAGAAATACAGATTCTCTGATGTATCCTAGACCATCAGAATCACAATGCCTTAAGTGGCATCCCAGTGATATGTGATTTAACAAACCCTTCAGGTGATTCTTATCCTGCCTTTAGGCATGTAGCAATTTGAGGATTACTGCTCTGAGTAAGACCTAGATGAGTAATATATTGTCTTCAAAGAACCTATAATCTAACAAGAGATATAAAGACATCTTTCTGCTTGAGTTAGATGAGTAAGAAAATCATGGGGATCAAGATGGCCCAAAACACAATAGAAATTTGGCAATAACCTAATTCCAGAGACTAATGTACTAAACATGACATATCAACAGCAGAAAGCTGGGTTCTGAGACAAGTTGAAACTATACAACTCTGATTAAAATGAACAGGACTCATGCTGTTAAGACTCTGTACAGTCCTAAAAACATACCCAGCAGAGCATTTAAACTGTTCCAGGACACGTCATTCTCTGCTTTTTAACAGGGAGCAAACAGCTGGGATCTGTTATTAGTAAGCCATACTTTCATAGGCTTTCTGGTTTTCTTTAGCCAAAGTCTTACAACAGTCTTCAGACAAATTAGTGCCTGAAGCTATAGGAAGTCTTTAGCTTTCTTGGAGAAATGCTGAGTAAGTCGGGTCTCAAAGACAACATGCAGGCAGAACTGGCTTTGCCACCTTTGGCCTTTCCACCTTGGAAATGCCTTCACAACCAATTACACTATTCTCAAATGTCTATTTACTTTTAATGACTCTAGTTAAATGATAAGCATTATTCCGATGACCCAGTACAAGACTAGGAGGAAAAGTTTAGGCAAATCAACAGATTAAACATGGGAACTAAAATTAAGGGGCAAGAACAAAATCAACAGCTTCATAAAAGATCAGCCACTGTTGAGTGCCTGTATGCCTTAGTGGTGCTGAGCCAGACCTCATGTCATCATTTTTTCAAAAGATATTAAAGAATTCAGTACGGAAGCAGCATTGTGCAAAATGTGAAATGAGTTTGTTTCTAGATACTCCCGCATCCACTTGTGCTCTGTGAAATTGTGTGTGTGTGTGTGCTGTTCTAAATGGTCAGCACAGTCATTTAGCTTTCATGGGTTCACCAAAACTACTTTCAGAGACATTCTTCCAGAATTTCATTGCTGGGAAAAGTCCTACAAATCATTTCTTCCCCTTCCACACACCAAAAGAGAGACAAAAGTCCTTCTTCAAATGCTCTCTTGTTCTTGGCACATACATGAGTAATTATTTCCAAATTTGCCCTATTTTTAGTATTGCTCATCAGACATTACTGAGTCTCAGCAAACCCATGTATGTCAGATTCTACACTTGAAGGTATATTGTTCATGCCTATGGTTCATAAACCCGTATCCAAAATGTCTAGTATCTATGTTTTATGGCCCATAGGAAATTGCTATAGCTCTATGACGCCCACTGAGAATGAAGAATATCACCAATTCTTTTGATCTCTTAGGATGCAAAAATATTTTATGTGCTAAAGTCAACTGGATAAAAGTATAAACTCCCCTCCTCACTTTGGCTGGAGACAACTTCACATTAACAGTCACATTCCCTTTGTTACTAAGAGCTGCTCAAGGAAGCCTGTAGCAACAGGTGGTCCTGGTTGCACTCAAGCCGTTCCTCTCAGGAAACACACATGCTTACATGGTAGATTCACAGGCCAGTAAACCCAAGACAAAATTACAACTCCCAGTGGTCAGCTCATTTACTCTTATGCAATAGAGTCTATCCTCTTTGTTGGGAATGGAACATGTATTCCTCTTAGAAAAAAAGTATATATAGTAGAAGGGTAGGAAAAAAAATAATTAAAAGTTAAGAGTCAATGAGATGATAAAAATTCCTCTAATGATAAGTTTTGAGACTTGGGGTAAGAATTTAAGTCTTCTATTCATTAACAATATCAGTATGTATAAAAATTAATCATCCTAGCTTGCCTCTGAAAGAAATTTAGGATGCAAAGATACATTAATTCGACTAAAAATCTGGTGTTTATCAGAAAATGCTTTTTACTTATTGTTACAAGAGTGCATATAACTAAAAATTGAAAATCATGACTTTAAATTTCTCTAAGAAAACTTTGCAACTCTCTAATAGTCTACTTACTAATTTTAATAAAAAAACTTAGGCCAGGCAGGTGGCTCACACCTGCAATCTAGGAGGCTGAGGCAGGTGGATAGCCTGAGTTCAGGAGATGGAGACCAGACTGAGCAAGAGTAAGACCCATCTGTACTTAAAATAGAAATACTAGCTCATTTTTGTGGTAGGCATCTGTAGTCCCACCTTAGTTATGAGACTGAGGCAGGAGAATCACTTGAACCCAGGAGACTGAGGTTGCTGTGAGGTAGACTGATACCAGGGCACTTTAGCCTGGGGTGATAGTAAGACTCTGTCTCAAAAAAAGAAAACAAAATTAAATACAACTTCTATAAGTTAATATACTATGTAGATTCTAGAAATTCATGCATAGACAGTACATAAACCTGAAAACTTGCTGTTTCAGAGCTCTATAACTCTCCGCTATGGTACCACACTTAATTTCCATTAGAACCTGGTTTCCATTCCCAATCTTATTAATGGTTTATACTCAGAGTCCATACATGACCCTTATCCACCAAATTGAATATATCACACAGAAGCATCTGTATCCTTTGTGATCTTATTACAAACAAAGCATCTCTGGCCTCTTCCTAGACTTTTTTTTCCCCTTTTTCATTAAAACATAGCTGTGTACATTAATGCAATCATGAGGTACAATGTGCTGGTTTCATATACAATCTGAAATAGTTTCATCAAACTGGTTAATACAGCCTTCATGGCATTTTCTTAGTTATTGTGTTAAGACATTTATATTCTACATTTAGTTAGTTTCACCTGTACTCTTCTAAGATGCACCATAGGTGTGGTCCCACCAATTACCCTCCCTCCACCCGAACTTCCCCCCTCCCCTCCCTTCCCATATTATTGCACTATAGATGGGTTATAGCCTTCTTATGAAACCTTTAAATTAGCTTCATAGTAGGATTGAGTACATTGGATACTTTTTCTTCCATTTTTAAAAATTTATTTATTTATTTATTTGGAAGGTGAATGAATGTATCAATGAACGAACACAGTCCCCTCCGGGGCAAAGTGAATAAATGAATCAATGAATGGACACAGTCCATTCATGGAATTGAGGCCTAGGAAATTCACATGAAACTGACCTAGGCACAGGGAATGGGGGTTCCACATTTAGTCCCAAGTGCAAAGT
>CAUYON010007294.1:0-15760 GCA_963573935.1 Arctocebus calabarensis
TGTACCAGAATGTTTATTGCAGCCCAATTCATAATTGCAAAGTCATGGAAGAAGCCCAAAGGTCCATCAACCCATGAATGGATTAATAAATTATGGTACATGTACTCCATAGAATATTATGCAGGCTTAAAGAAAGATGGACTTTACCTCTTTCATGCTTACATGGATGGAGCTGGAACATATTCTTCTTAGCAAAGTATCTCAAGAATTGAAGAAAAGGTGTCCAATTTACCCAGCCCTACTATGAAACTAAAATTGTTTCCAATTATAGGAGGGTAATTTCATTCATTTCTGATTTAATTTTGGTTATCTCTTTTCTTCTGCTAGGTTTAGGATTGTATTGCTCTAACTTTTCCAGTTCCTCGAGGTGGTTTCTTAAGTTGTGAGATGTGCTCTGTTTTTTTGGTAGTGGACATCTAATGTAATAAATTTCCCTTTTAGGGCTGCTTTTGCAGTATCCCACAGGTTTTAACAGAATGTGCCTTGATTGTCATTGTGTTTGAAGAATCAAATGGTTTTCTTCTCTATCTTCCCCTTGACCCAGCTTTCATTCAGAATAAGGTTGTTATGTTTCCATGACTTTGTGCACAAATGAAAGTTTTTTATGTATTTATGCTTTACTTTTATTCCCTTATGGTCTGGAAAGATACAGGTATAATTTGAATTCTTTTGATTTTATTGAGGTCTGAACTGCATTCTAGAATATGGTCAATTTTGGATTGTGAACCCTGAACTGGCGAGAAGAATTAATACTCAATAGTTTGGGCCTGGTATGTTCTGTATATGTCTATTAAGGCTTACTGTTCTAGGGTAGTATTTAATTCCCTTGTTACTTTTAGTTTCCTTTTAGTTGATTTGTTTAGAGTTGTCAGTAGGCTGTTGAAGTCCCTATTCATTAGGGTCATTTTATAACTCTAGGAGCATTTAACTTGGGTGCATATGTGTTTAGAATTCATAGGTCTTGTATGGTTTCCTTGACCAGTATACAATCTCCATATTTTACTTTTGTTGCTTTAAATCCACTTTCCTTTGTAAAAAAGACTGCAACTCTTCCTTCTTCTGATTTCCATATGTCTGATATATTGTTTTCCAACCCTTCATCCTGAGATTTGTTTTGCCCTTAGTGATTAGATGTGTTTCCTAAAGACAACATATAGCTATCTGTGCCTCTTTTAGTGGGGAATTCAAGCTGTTTACATCTATTAAGAGAATTGGTAAGTATGGTGGAGTTCTGTTTTTCTTATTTTGTGAAGACCCACTACTGGTTTCATGTTAGAATTAATACATTGGATTCCTACTTCTAATTCTTGTGATACTTTACTAAGAAGCATGTGTTCCACCTCCATCCAGGTTAATACAAAAGATGTAAACTCTTCATTTTTTAAATAACTTAATAGCATTCCATGATATACATATACCACAACTTATTAATCCACTCCTGGGTTGGTGGGCAATTAGGCTGTTTCCACATTTTACTGATGGTAAATTTAGCTGTGATAGAAGTCTAGTGTTAATGTCCTTATGATGAAATGATTTTTTTTCTTCTGGGTAGATGCCTAGTAATGGGATTGCAGGATGAAATGGGAGACCTAATTTGAGTTCTTTGAGGATTTCCCATACTTTCTTCCAAAAAGGTTGTATTAGTTTGCAATCCCACCAACAATGTAAAAGTGTTCCCTTCTCTCCACACCCTCCATGCTAGCATGCCTCTTTGTGATGTGGGCTGTTCTCACTAGGGTTAGGTGATATCTCAGGGTGCATTTCTTTTGATGTGCATTTCTCTGATGATTAGGGACAATAAACATCTTTTCATATATTTGTTAGCCATTCGTCAGGTCAGTCATCATGAATAAAGTTTCTGTGCATGTCTCTTTTCTAGTGATGTGTACAAAAGAAAAATTAGTCCAACAATGCTGCAAAATATCTTACATGATTGATAGATAATTCTTTTTTTGAGACAGAGCCTCTCTCTGGGTGACTCTGGGTAAAGTGTCAGGGCATCATAGTTCACAGCAACCTCAAACTCTTGGGCTCAAGCAATCCTCTCGCCTCAGCCTCCTGAGTAGCTGGGACTACAAGCGCCTATCACAATACTCCACTAATTTTTTCTGTTTTTAGTAGAGACAGGGTATTGCTCTTGCTCAGGCTGGTCTCAAACTCCTGAGGCTCAGGCGATCCACCCACCAAGGGCTCCCATCTGTGAGTCACTGCTCCCAGTCTCTTACATTTTATAGTCTTAATTAGTTGAGATTACACAGCAATATCTAATAGTAAAATAATTATGCCTCATCCAGAAGAGGTGTTATCTAGAAAGACCCAAAGATACATCTTTCCTAGAGAGGTGCAATGAATATTGAATTGATGAGCTTCCAATTTGAGAGTCAGGGGAGAAATTTGTTCTTTATAAACACAGACTCCATTTTAGTCTGCTTGAGGGAAATTTTGCCCAAAAAAGTTAGTATAATTTTTTTGCAAAGATTGGGATCGATTCCTGTGAAAGAGCTTTCAATATTGGTGGTAATGTGTTCTAAAAAGGCAAGGGGACAAACAGAAAGAAATTATTCATACAGTAACATTTATGCAATATTCAAATAAGCAGAATAAGTGGGAAAAAATAGTACACAATTTTCTCAAGCTAGGATTTGCAAAAATTTCAATAAAGGTTAGTTAAAAAATAAATTGAATTAAGTACTATATTTTGCCATTTATAATGGGCAATTTTTGCTCAAATTTTTAAAGGAAAAGTAAGAATGTACGTTATACATGGGCAGTACTAGTTCTGTATCTATATAAATGTTTTAATTCTTTTACTTACGCTTATGCATTAAAGTATAACTGGAAAGAAATAACAATATCTCCCATCCAAAGAGATATTGAACTTCCAGCGAAAACATTTTTTGGCCAGTAACAAATAATGTATTTCTCTCCATGCACTTTATAAAGAGGTGCCCAACACATAGAGAATATTTTATAAAATTCTGTAATGAATATTTTGTAAATAAAGGTATGGTTAGCCACAATGTCCTATTTCTCCCATGTATGGCAACATCAGTGGTGACTTTTGGGAACCCCCTGTATTGCTCTGCTTAAAACACATAGAGAAAAGCCAGTCTCCTGAAGGCATGTGTCAGAAAAGAAGGGGCCTTTGAATTCCTTTACCAGATAATTATGGAAATTCCTATTTGATATTATAACAAAACTTGACATGTGGTAGTTTTGTAAAGTTTAGTTAAATGTGGATTTGGAAATCATATAACTGAATCATGTTAAATTGACCTATCTTGCACTTTGAGTAAATCTTTCTCTTACAGGAACTTGTAAAATCATGCATCGCTCATTTGGAAAATACTAGTTCACTGATGCACACACACATATAAACATACACACACACATGCACAGTGTGTCCATAAAGTTAATGTGCAATTTACTGTGTTAAACTATTTTAAATTGCACACGAACTTTATGGACACCCTGTACATGAATACATCACCTTTACATGTGTGTCTCTGTGTGTGTGCATATATAGACATATAATCTCATTTGCTAATATCACCACTGAATTCACCAGAAAAGTCATTGAGAACTGAGAAATTATGTAATCCATAACACCACATGCAAGTTATACAAAATTCAAAATTTCACATGAAAGCTTAAATTTTATCATTCCCAGCAAGTGCTGAGAGTTATTTTTCTTCAGATAATAAGCTTGCTTGATTTTCCCAAATACCAGTGTATAAATAACCATAGTCTGTCAGCTGGTCTTTCAAGTATAATTGACATTTCATGATGAAATGGTACTATTTTAGCCTACAAGTCAAATAATCAGACAAGTACCTTTCCTCGAGATAGCTGTCATACTTCAGCATGCAAAAGAAGTGCTTTATGCATACTCCTGTTTTGTCACTAGAATATTAAAAATGTGTATTCAAGTTTTAAGATTTAATAAAATAAATAGTGTTTACTGCTTCACGGAGAAAACAAAACTCACTTTAACTTAAAAAAATATATACCATGAGCACAGGGTGGTGAAGAACATGCTGACCCCCTTAAAGTATTATTACTGCCTCTAGTGGTTTATCCACTATCAGTGCAAGGGCCAAGACAGTGAGAACAGCAAATAAAAATCTCAGTTCAGTTATGAAAATAGTTTCCCCCCTCAAACATTCTGAAAAAGCCATCATGGAATGCCATGCAACCCACTTTTGAGGGTCTCAAAATCTGCATAAAAGAGAAAAGAATTGTTAGGACATGTAAAAGGTCATTAAGAAAACAAACTGAGTAAAAGAGAAGCACGCAGCATGTATTATTAGTATCATAAAGCCATGTTTAGTTAGATTATTTTCAATGTGCTCTAGTCTAGGTAATAAGTGATTCTGACACATTTCACTCAGGCTTTCTTTTATTGGTTGAGTCTTTAAAGAAAAATGAAATCACATTCTAATTAAAATTTGTGAACATTGCATCCTATAAGGGAAAACTACATTATAATTGATTTTGATAGTTTTTAAATCATTTTATAATTTCTTATAAGCATAAAAAGGTATGCATTTGACCAAAATTTTAGTATTTCTATTTAATACTAAAAAAGAATTACTATAATGGCTATAAACCCGACTGCTCCCAAAAAGGTAGTTTGTTTTGTCTTGTTTGGTTATTTGTTCTTACCTAAGATAATACCCTCTCGTTTCACTTTATACATAAATGTTAATTCCGTTATAAACTTGTGGATAAGATCTTAATTTTAAACATTGAAAGTGATATTCTTGTAACTATTTATCGAAGTCCAAACTTGCAGGCAGATTTTAAATTCTGAAGAAATGTGTTTTTGTCAATTATTCTACAAAAATTATTTTAGTAAAGCGATATGTTTAATAAACCTTGGTATTATGTTATTTCAAAATTATATTAAAACGTATTTATCATGGAATTCTTCAAAAACTAAAAAACTTTAAAGTGCCATTCTAACACTATTTAAATGATACTAATTAGTTCACTAATTAATATATAGGGAATGAACTAAAATTTAATTCAGCCACATTGTTTCACCCAGAATCATCTGTTTATCAGCACATCCACCTACCTACCTATCCTGACTATAGAATACAGTATATTCTGACTGCTCCATTAGCGATGTATAGGACTAGGGTAAGACCATACACATCTTGGGATCCATGTTAATAGTTGGAAGGACAAGAGAACCAGCCACATGACATGATGATTAAATACCAGAGAGAAAATGGTATAGTATGAGATCAGAAAAATAATGCAAGACATTGTTTTATTACCAAATGCCTCGAGTAGGGTGGTTGAATTACCTGGTAAGACCTGTTCAGTATATCATCATTAAAAGTACTTTCAGAGGAACAGAAGAATAGGATGTCTGAGCAATGATGTTCTGGGAGCTATTATACAAAACTGTGTCAATGAATATGTTGGACTCGCCCCTCCAGAAACACTATCTATCTCTCCTTACTCTGCTCTCTACCCAGAAATTTGGACTTCATGGTCTGTGTCTATGGGCCTCCTCCCACATCAAGAGTATGATAAACTCTGCTCTAAAGGGTTAAAAATTATGAGAAGAAATAATCCTAGTGAGAAATCACTTTCTTTCCTTGCTTCTTGTCCAGCTGTTATAATTGCATGGCCATAAGCAAAGTGAATGGACACATATGAAACCCAGAGGGGCCAGAATAGAGTGACAATGGTAGGAAGAACAGAAGGTATGAAGAGGACTACGACTTAGTAATCGATGATCCCAAATCCAAGGCGTGTTGTAAGATAAATTTGGGCTACGTCCTGGCAGAAATCCAGGAAATGTGTGACAAAGCGATGCTGGTAATACAGTGAAAGTTTTCATCAATTAATGCAGAACAGAAAGCTAGCCAGCAGCTACTCACGACAGGAAAACGGTGCTTCTCCTTTGAATAAAAGGCCAGCAAGAGCAAAGAGGTTGGCAGGGTCCCAGTCAAGAGGGATGAGTCTTAGGGCAGGACAGCAATACCACTGGGAGAAGTGGTCCTCACTAGGCAAAGACAATGGGTCAGTGAAAAAAATGTGAGCTCTACAAGGGCAAAGGTGTTGTCTGTGTCTATATGACAAGGACTGGAGATCTGTGGCTAACTGGAGATAAGATGGTGGGACTGAAGACCCTCATGTTTCTTCCTTAGAAAGGGCTTCTTTGAGAATCTTCTTCCAACATTTTAAATTGAGTTTTTCACTTGTTTTTTTCTTTTTAATTATTATCAAGTATGATGATATATTCCTGTGTTTATTTACTTGGTGAATATGGGTCTCCCCATTGTATTCTATAGTCTGCAGGTGAAAGACTTCTGTCAGTGCTGTCCTTGGTACACAAATGAGGTGCTTGCTGAATACTTGTTAAAGGACCAAATGAATGAAAAAACACCCTGGAATGAATTTCACTGCTATAAAAAATGTTATATTATCAAGATAAAAAACTGATTATCAAAAAAGAATTTTCAGGTATCTAAAATTCTACTCTCCATCTCAGTATCAGAGAAAATGATTGAAATACTTATGTTAAACTATTTCAAACCAAGTAGCCTTCCATGTTCAATAGTGACCTTATTATTTCCTGAAGTTCCAAACACTACTTCTTTCTTCTGCTCCATACTGCTCAAATAATGGATTTTTTTTCCATTCCACATTGTTTTTCTATTTCCATATTTTACTGGACATCTTTGGTGGGCCACTATCAGAACTAGATCCTTGGGATACACTGATGAGAAGAGACCCAATTCTCAAGGAATTTACAAACTAATGAAACAAGCAAGCATTAAAATTGGAATTGCAAATTATAGTAGTACTGCAGAAAGATAAATAAAAATTGTCAACCTGATAGAGAATTACAAGATGACCACTTTAGAGAATATGATTTGCAAAAGACCTCTTGAAGAGGTAAAATTTAGGCTAAGAACATTTAAAAATTTTTTTAAAATCTAATTTCTAATACTATAATTTTAAAAATAAAAAAGATACTTCAGCTATCATTACGAAATTATGAAATCCTTTTGTAAAACACTCTTGGCAAATGAGGTTAAATGAACGCTTTGCATCTAAATAATAAACATTTATAGATCAGAAACTTTTACAACTCTCCAGGCCTTTTAAGGTCTCTACATACCACAGGAACAAAGTTGATTACTTAGAGAGGCAAGCAAATCAAACTCAATTGACCTTGTCGCCATCAACCTAACACACACTATCAAATCAATTTTTGTCACAGAAGGGAAGGATTATGACACGCCTGTGAGTCAGCAGTCTAAATTCACTGGGTGATAGAATTTTGGATACGAAAGGAAGAAGCTATCAAAAAGAACTGGTTTGAATATCAACGTTCTTGGTTCTCTAAGAGAAAGGAAATTACCACTGATCTAACATACTATTCATTAAGTACTCCGCTAAATGTTTTAATAATTACTGTCTCATTTTAGGCCTGTGTGTAGTTATGTTCCATTTTTGAAGGTGGAAAAATAGAATCACAAAGAGGTTAAGCCACTTACTTTGACATCATATAACTAATGTGCAATTAACTTATGATTTAAATCTAGTTCTATATAACTCCAAAGATTGTTTCTTTTGATTGTAAGATACTGTCTTCTCTGTCTTGAGACCAGCCCATCTTGGACTCTACTTTCCCTTCTATAAAATGAATGAGCTAGCTTACAGTCACCCAAGTAACTTCTACGGCTCTGAAATTTCTGTCAAAGGCTGGGGTTTTCCTCAACTTGTTTTATATTATCATAGTTCTACAATTAAGGAAAATGCACTGGTCCTTCATAAATTTCACTGCCCTTCTTGTTTTAAAGAGGAGCGTGGTTTGGAAAAATACAGTAGTCAAGCTGCTTGTCATCTCTCTTCTACAAAGCAGTGCTGCTGACTTTAGAAAACAACAGTAAAACAAGATACTCATTTTCACTCAGACTCACAACACTTCCTAATCGATACTTAATACTCCTGATCAGAAGGTAGATGAAAAGTAACCTCTTTTCTCCCTTGGAATTAGAACTTAACCAAAATCAGAAGGAAGAAAGAGATGTGATCATATATATTGGCTTGCTGACAGCCACCTTACGTTGGCCCCAAGAAATTGCTAAGGTATTCTTAACTAATAACGCTGACATGTCACTTTAAGAGCTCCAATCTTAGGAAAGTTTGCCGGTCAAGAGTTAAATTGTATAGGCACAACAGAAAGGCAGGCAGAGTGCAATGGAAATTTTCTGTTCTGGCAACTTGCTATATATTTATATTTCATGTCCCAAAGCAGTTCTCTCCTTGGCCACTGCTTTCAACCTTATCATTATTTGATAAGGATGCTCAGATATTATTAGGGAATAAGTTCCTGAATGTGTGATAATATACAGATACCCAAGCAGAGTCACGTTCTGTTTTCTGGAAAAGGCAATATTATCCATCATTTTTATTCCATTCACAAAATCAAGGAAAACAAAACCAACTTCCTTCCAAGGATATATGATGGCAATAAATACAGTATTTGGTGCTTTGACACAATATTAAAAATATCCATAGTTTACATGGATTATTTAAAGCAAAACATAAAGAGATTAGGCAACTCTCTTCTGAAGTTTAATTTGTAAAACATAAAGAGGTCAATTTATTTAATCAATTCCTTTTATAATAAACTAAGCTACCCTCTGGGTTTCTTCAAGAAAGAATCTGAAAATAAAGTCGAACTTGCATCAAATGTCTATGGGAAAAGTATCTGAGGAGTAGCTTCTCTATTAAGACTAACTAAACAGGTAAGCTTCAAAAGATAAATAGCATATAGACCCTAAATCAAACTAAGTAAAATTTATGTATAAATAATCCATAGATTCCTTCCTCATTATAATATAAAATAACCAATCTCCTAATTTTCAATTTCTAAACAAACTGTCTTTTGATTATATTTCAGCAAAAAAAAACTTTTAAAAACTGCGTATGTAGACTCTGTTTTCAAGAAACAAAGGTAAAGAAAAACTTGCGTATGTAACTGTAATTATAATTTTTCTTATCTTGAAAGGTTTCAGTATTCCACTTTCATAAATTATACTGTCAGTGAAATAAGATCAATAGTCAAATCAATATTCTCAGTAAGTAATATGGACTCACAACCTCAAATGAACAATAGAATAAAATTTCTTTTAACTTCATTAAAGCACTTATTTTAATTTTACTTATACTTTTAAAAAATTGTCATATAAAATGATTTAGTGCCAATGACTGACTTACTAAGTGTGCTCCCAGCTTAGAGTAATGCATATATAATCAAATGGTTTATTTTGATTTCATTTCACCTATTAAATGATTAAAAACAAATCAAGCTCTGAGTAATTAAAGTATTAAAAATAACCTCAATGCACACTTTTCATATTTTATGTGAGACAAAAGGCTATAAAGAGCATGGATAGAACAGGATAAATATTGAATGTGTTCTCACCTAACACTGAAAAAAAAAAAACTCTGATGTTAATATTTAGTTATTACTTCAAGTTACAGCATTGTAATAACTTAAAAAGGCAAATAATTTTTTCACCTCTTCCAATGTAAGTGGGCACCTTCAAGAGGCAAATTATTATGTAAATTTATTTTGCAGTTTCAGGTTGTGCTAAATAATTGCTGATAAAAATGAATTATTTAGTTTTGGGACGTGAAACAACAACTAAAAAACTGGTAAATGGTTAATTGTTGCATAAATGGCAACCTCGGCTCTGCCACAAACCAACTCATTTTCAAAGACATAATTATTTATCCTACTATTTATGAAGAATATTTGAATTTATACAACCATGATAAACGTGTTTTTTTAATTTTCTGCCATAAAGTTTCATTACCACTGTTATATTCAGTGGGTGAAAGCATTATTGCTCAATTTTGTGATGTTATCCACAAGCTACAAATTAATTTTGTAATTTTTTTAAGGGGGCCAGAAACGTTTTATGTGAAGAGCCAGATAACAAAACACAACTTTATAATTCAGAAAGGCTCTGCCACAACTGCTCACCTCATGCAATCGTAACCCAAAAGCAGTTAGGGGCAATATGTATATACAAAAGGGCACGTCTGTGTTCTAGAGAATGTTATTGCAAAGTAAGTTTGCCATGGGCCATAGTTCATAGAATTCTGGTATAGAACAGAGTGGAAATAGTATTAGAATATTAAAAGTAGTATTATTTTTCTCTATCAAAAAGATACCAAGAGGTATATTATGTGGTAGGTGACAGTGTATATTGAAGTGAGTCGTAAGAAGCCAGGGCTCTGGTGCCACCACCTTGAGTCCTAGTGCTTCTCCTTTCTAGCAGTATGGTCTTACGCCAGTTACTGAGCCCTATTTTCTCATCTGAAAAATGGTGGAGGGCAAGGGAGAATGAAGTTGTAAAGATTAAATGAGTTAACGCAGGTAATTCCCTCAGAACCATGCCTAGTGGAATGGTAAGACCTGAATAAATATTAGCTATTATCATAAAAGCTCATTTTCATACACCATGGCCTGTTAGAAGAAAAAAAATACAGGCTCTTACATATTTTCCAACTTCTTCTTATCATCAGTAAACAAACAAGTGAACAAGCAAACACACAGTTTATGTACCGCCAGACTATAAGAAATCTGTATGCATAAAATCATTCTGAGTTCCCAAGGGCCATGCCTAAGGCTTATTTATTCCTATAATCCCGAGTACTAAGTTATTGTCTAGCATATAGCTGGGAAATGTAAAATGAATGAGGAAAGAAATGGCTGAATGGATCTACAAATACAACAACTAACAAAGATATCTTGGGTGGCTAAAGACCATGAAGAATTCCCTGAGAATTAACTCCAGAGGACACATTTGACAGAATAAAGGCAGAAGGCACCATTAGACAGGTTAGTGCTAAAGCAGACACATCTTAGAAATTAGAGCAGTGAGGATGTTGAGGGCAAGGTTAAATTCATATGTTGTAAGGAATTCAATGTCATGGCTGGGATAAAGCCAAGGAAGTTCAGTTGCTGATGACTTTGGAATGATTTTCCAGAGGCCATGAAAGGTCAGGAACCATTTGAGTGATAGGTGAGAGAATGCTGGGCAATTTGAACTCTAAAAGATACTCTATATATCTTGAGGGGTCAAACTGGAATTAAATAATGAGATGAGGAAAATAATTATTCCAGCTTCTCCAAGGTCTCCTCAGGTAAAATATAACCAAGCCTTTTCTTTTCTGTAGTTGCAGCACCGTAAATATGACCTCCAAAAACCACGCTATAGAATCATCTTTCCACACTACTCAATTCTGCTGCTTGCCTAAATCTCATGGCTAATCCCAGACCTTAATGAACTTTAAGTGGCCGGTCTCGGTTTGCTCTCCCATCCATGCGTTCCTTAAGACTTGATGATTGGCTATTTCACCCTGTGCTCATGATTCACCTCAAACATCCTCCAAACCTCTTTAGTAGCACACAGCAGCCCTTCTCAGACTGGCGTGTGTACGTGGCACGCTGTCAAAGAGCAGACTCTGACTCAGAAGACGAGGCTGGAGGTCTGGTGAGTGAGCCCGAGTCTCCAGCAAGCCCTGACGCGTGAGCCCCACTTTGAGAAGCGAAAGCATAGAGAACATTTAATTCTTACTTTCTGCTTCGTATTATTTTGTTCTTTTCCCTAGAAAAAGGCTCCTTTCTGACTCACAGTTCAAGTGGGACACTGTGGTCACTTGCTCTTTCTACCTTCCCTTTGTGAATGTATCCACAATTGCCCTCAATTGCCTAAATGGATTTGTATAAACAAGGACAAAAGGACAGCATCTCAGAGCCTTCAAAATTTGAAACTATCCAACAGGGCTTTTACATTTGCCTCTTGACCCTCATTTTGATTTTAAGAAGCTTATTAGTTTTGTTCCTTCTGTGCTAAAATCTACCACCCAATATTTTTTTCTCAATTCTTCTTTTTCTTGAAAATATTTGTGTGACCTTCCTCCCTGCTGGATACACTTATACTTAAACTGAAAGGCAGTAACCATTCTCATTTTAAACCATATCAATAGAGTCAATGATAGTGTCACATAAATACTTTTCTAGGTGTAATAAAATGTCAATATTCTATTGCTGTATCGTAAGGAAGCATAAAGATAATATGGAGTTGTATAACATGAAAACTGTGGTTATTACTGCATTACTGGTGCTAACAATCTATGAGTCATGCCATTTTTTTTTTAGTAATAGAGTTGTACAATAATGTTATACCTCTTAAAGAAGGTATACTCCTGATTTTGATTATTTTAAATGTATCACCTTTAATAAATGTATTCAAAGTACATATACAGGGTAGAGATAAAATTCATGTGCAATGTAAAATTGTTTAACATAGTAAATTGCACGTGAACTTGCATGTCAACCCTGTATATAAATATATTATAGTATATAATATATACAACCCTGTGTATATATATATATATATATATATATATATAATAGTATATAATTTTACTTTGTTTTCTTTCTCTAGCCTGAAATGCCCTTTGAAATTCTGAAATCAAGAAGCAATATCACACATCTTATTGTGTTTACCTGGTGCTCCTTTCTCAGTTAATTTCCAAGTGTATCCTTTCATGGTTCTGGCTCTTCACAGCTTCCATTCTTCACGTTATTTCTGTACCACCTTTGATGTCCTTCCATCCCAGTAATGTTTTTCTGGGACACCCTCTGTTCTGAGCCAGAGATCCTGCTATCAATCTGTTTAGTCATCTGTTCCTTCATTTATCCAAATCCATATCTAGTCAGTATTAGCCATACCCATAGTGATACACTGGACATTGTATTAAGGCCATTATAGTCAGGAAACAGTAATAACTTCTTTTCTTTAGAGGTGGGAAAGAAGGGAATGGAAGAAAGGGAGGAAGAAAAGGAGGAGAAAACAGAAAGAAAAGATGTTGCAGAAGATTCAGTTGGATTCGTTTTTCCACACAATCTCCCTATACAGACATTTATTTTAATTCAAAAAAGAATTAATGCAAACATTTTCCTTCAAACTTTTCAACATTTTCCCCATGTAATTTAAAGGTAAGCACCAAAAAAAAAAATCTTAGTACATAAAAATAAAGCTTAAAAATCCCCCATTTCATCTAATTCCAGCTTATGTTTTCAAATTTACGATCCCTTTCTCCCTATGCCTTTCAGTCAACCCTAGCCAGGCAGAGTTTATGTTTCCTAAAACAAATTTCATTCTGACCACAAAATTTTGTACTTGTTCCTTAAGGTGAAAAGAATTTCCCCCAGCCCCAAGCCTATCTCCTTGCCATTTAAGCTTTTTCCAAGTGTCTTCACCTCAGAGAAGTCTCCCAAACTTAGCTATTGTTTCCCATCAAACCATCCAGTCAGGTTTAATCATTTTATCACAATTTATAACTTCTCAACACTTTTCAGCACTCAGCATTATCTTATTTTTCACCTATACAGATGGTCTCAACTTATGATGATTTGACTTGCAAATTTTCAACTTTAGGATGATGCAAAAGCATTAAGCATGCAATAGAAACCATATGATGTACTTTGAATTTAGATCTCTTCCCAGACTAGTATCATGACACCCTTTCAGCAACCCTCTTTCAGGGTACACAATGGCTACTCCGCAGTGTATTGTGTTGCCATCTCTTTTTTGGATACTGTGTTTTCTGTTTGCACATCCCATTATGTCTATAAAATGCCCATTTGTGTCTCTTCTTTCTGGTGAGAAGGAAAAGAAGATGATTACTTAGGATGAAACTCAAGATAATTGCCCAGCATGAAGGTAGCAAACCAGTAACAACCATCTCCATGAGTTAAGACTTTTGCAATCCACAATCTCAACCATCTTACCCTTCAAAAGCATTTTTGACTTATATTACAAACTTATGATTAATTTTTTAATTTTTAATTTTAATTTTTTAATTTTTAATTTAATTTTTTAATTTTTAAATTTTTTTTGACTTACAATATTACAAACTTATGATTACTTAATTTTTTAATTTTTATTAAATAATAATTGTGTACATTGGTGCAATCATGGGGCACAATGTGCTGACTTTATATACAATCTGAAATATTTTCATTGAACTGTTTAACATAGCCTTCATGGCCTTTTAATCACTATATGAAGACATTTATATTCTACATTTAGTAATTTTCACTTGTACCTTTGTAAGATGCACCGTAATTATGATCCCACCAATCATCCTCCCTCCACCCACTCTCCTCCAACTCCTCCCTTGCCCCTTTCCCCATTTCTTGTGCTATAACTGGGTTTTAGCCTCATATGAAAGCTATAGATTAGCTTCATAGTAGGGTTGAGTACATTGGATACATTTTCTTCCATTCTTGAGATACTTTGCTAAGAAGAATATGTTCCAGCTCCATCCATGTAAACAAAAGAGGTAAAGTCTCCATCTTTCTTTAAGGCTGCAGAGTTTTCCATGGTACACATGTACCACAATTTATTAATCCATTCGTGGGTCAATGGGCACTTGGGCTTCTTCCACGACTTAGCAATTATGAATTGAGGTACAATAAACATTCTGGTATAGATATCTTTATTGTGATGTGATTTTTGGTCTTCTGAATATATATCTAGCAAAGGAATTATAGGATCGAATGGCAGATCTATTTTTAGAACTCTAAGTATTCTCCAAACATCCTTCCAAAAGGAATATATTAGTTTGCATTCCCACCAGCAATGTAGAAGTGTTCCCTTTTCTTTCCACATCCACGCCAGCATCTCTGGTTTTGGGATTTTGTTATGTGGGCTAATTTTACTGGAGTTAGATGATATCTCAAGGTAGTTTTGATTTGCATTTCTCTGATGATTAAGGATGATGAGCATTTTTTCATGAGCTTGTAGGCCATGCGCCTGTCTTCCTTAGAGAAGTTTCTCTTCAAGTCCTTTTCACACCCTGAGAAGGGATCACTTGTTCTTTTGTTGCTAATATGTTTGAGTTCTCTGTGGATTCTGGTTATTAAACCTTTGTCAGAGGAATTATCTGCAAATATTTTCTCCCAATCTAAGGGCTGTCTGCCTGCTATAGTTACTGTGTTCTTAGCAGTACAGAAGCTTTTTAGTTTGATCAGGTCCCAGTGGTGTATTTTTGATACTGCTTGAATTGTCTGGGGAGTCCTCCTCTTAAAAAATCCACCCAGGCCGATTCCTTCGGCCAATTTCCCTGCACTTTCTTCTAGGATTTTTATGGTTTCATGTCTTAAGTTTAAATCTTTGATCCAGTGAGAGTCTATCTTAGTTAATGGTGAAAGGTATGGGTCCAGTTTCAGTCTCCTGCAGGTCGCCAGCCAGTTCACCCAGCATCATTTGTTAAATAGGGAGTCTTTTCCCCACTGAATGTTTTCAATCGCCTTGTTAAAGATCAAATAGCGGTAAGTGGGTGGGTTCATCTCTTGGTTCTCTATTCTGTTCCATACATCTATCTCTCTGTTTTTGTGCCAGTACCATGCTGTTTTGATCACTATCGATTTATAGTGCAGTCTCACGTCTGGTAGCATGATTCCTCCTGCTCTGTTTTTATTTCTGAGTAATGTCTTGGCTATTCGAGGTTTTTTTCTGATTCCATATAAAATGAAGTATCATTTTTATGAGATCTTTACAATATGACAATGGAGCTTTAATAGGAATTGCATTAAAATTGTATATTGCTTTGGGTAGTATGGACATTTTAACAATGTTGATTCTTCCCAGCCATGAGCATGGTATGTTTTTCCATTTGTTGACATGTTCAGCTATTTCTT
>CAUYON010007298.1:0-30457 GCA_963573935.1 Arctocebus calabarensis
CCTTTGTCCCATCTCCCCCCACCCTCTCCCTCCCCTTCCCTCCCTCTCCCCTTTCCCCGTCTTCCTGTGCAATAAATGGGTTGTAGCCTTCACTTGAAAGATAAAGAATTTGCCTCATATTAGGGGTGTATACATTGGATACTTTTCTTCCATTCTAGAGATACTTTGCTAAGGAGAACATGTTCCAGCTCCATCCATATAAATATGAAAAAGGAAAAGTCACCATCTTTAAGGTTGCATAATATTCCATGGTTCCATGGTATAGATGTACCACAGTTTATTAATCCATTCATGGATCGCTGGGCACTTAGGTTTTTTCCATGACTTAGCAATTATGAATTGGGCTGCAATAAACAATCTGGTACAGATATCTTTGTTGTACTGTGATTTTTGGTCATCTGGGTATATACCAAGTAAAGGAATTATAGGGTCAAATGGCAAGTCTATTTTTAGATCTTTGCGTATTCTCCAAACGTCTTTCCAAAATGGATGTATTAGTTTGCATTCCCACCAGCAATGTAGAAGTGTTCCCTTTTCTCCACACCCACGCCAACATCTCTGGTTTTAGGATTTCATCATGTGGGCTAATATTACTAGAGTTAGACGATATCTCAAGGTAGTTTCGATTTGCATTTCTCTAATGATTAAGGATAATGAACATTTCTTCATGTAAGTATCGGTAGTAGACAGCCCTCAGAATGGGAAAAAATATTTGCAAGTTATGCCTCCCAGATATTTTCTTATTGCTCTGGCCATTCATCAGCATGATTGCATAATTCCTTGTATTACATCAGTTCATCAAATAGTATATATCTTTGTGACTATGTCAAAAGTTTTCTTGACTGTCTACACATTTTAAGTGATGTCATCTACTCATGTTATACTAACATTGACATGCTAATAGTCTTTGATATCTAGGAACTTCAATTAACTTAACAATTCACCCAGAAATCTCTAAGTTACCAGAAATTTATAACTTTAAAACTGAACTCTCTGCAAAGCACAGTGGCTTAGGCCTGTAAACTTAGCACTCTGGAGACCAAGGTGAAAGGATTGCTTAAGCCTAGGAGTTTGAGACAAGCCTGAGCAAGAGTAAGAATCTGTTTACAAAGAATAGAGAAGTTAGCCAAGCATGCTGGCATGAGCCAGTAGTCCCATCTCCTTGGGACCTGAAGCAGGAAGATTGCTGGAGTCTGAGAGTTTGAGGTTGTGGTGAACTATAATTACAAAACTTCAGGCTAGCTTAGTAGACAGAGTAAGACCCTGTTTCAGAAACAAAACCCCAAAAACTGAACTGTCAATTTTCTCTATAAATTTTTGAATTTTCACATTGCTTAAAATAAAAACTATAATTCATTCTCAAACTGTTCAAACCAGAGAATTGTGAATAATCCTTTATTCTTCCATTTTTCTTAATTTCCATGACAAATTATTATTGGATACTAAATATTTTATCTTCAAGATATCTCAAATCTGTCTAGTTCATTACCAAAATCATAGGCCTAGTCTCCATCATTTTTCATTCAGACAATGAAGTATCCTTCTAACTAAAATGTTTTCCTCAATCCATTTACCTAAATCAGAAAGCCTGATGTACTGAATATATAAACTGGATCACAGTACTCTTTACAACTTTCCATCATAGGTTAGGTGACCTATATTACGGAAGTAGCTTATGTGTAAACACAGTAAATGAGAGAGTGTTTCTAGTCTAGAAGGAGCAATTGCTAAGCGGTCCTAACAGATGTTACCAAAAAAGGATGCAGGTAAAAGTTGCCAAATAAACAAAGTAATACAAAAATCTCTCTCTCTTTCAGAAAATTACAAACAAGATTCTACGATGGAAAACAAAGATGCTTTAGGATGGGAACCTTTTCAGAGAGAGACAGAGGGAGAGAGATTGAGATCTCAGGTTTAAATATTGGCTCCTATTCTTTAAAAATACTGTGTTTGAAACAAAATATCTTCCTCAGTAAAGATCAGGCTAAAAATCAGTCAATTTATTTTCCCTACAGAAGAGATCTGGTTGACCCTTCTTTCCTTACTTCATTTTATGCTGCTCTCCCATTTAAACTTGGTAACTGAGATTTTCATTGGTCTATAGTTTCATGGAACAGTTCATTAAGCTCTACCTTTATGTAAGGCTATTCCTTCCTTGCATGTTGGATGCATATAATCTTTCCAATATCAGTGAAAATAGTTCCTTCAAAAATTGGGTGGGTTCCCATCCTAAGGCATCTTTATTTTCCATCATAGAATCTTGTTTGTAATTTTCTTTTTGACTTCACAGTACTTTTCTACATTTGTGAGTATATTTGCATGACCTGAAATCCACTACACTTGAAGATAATTTAACTCACTATATTACTATTACATTATAATATATTCAGTTTATTTCTTTTAAATCTTTGATATAATCTGTAAAGAGTACAATAAGGAAAATATTAATATTAACAATAATTATTCTATATATCACATTTTAATAATAGCTAATATAAACAGAATACTTATTTTGTCACAAATTTCATGATTACTACCATACGTAAAATATCCCATATGACTTTATCCTTGACACAGAAGATAAGCATTATTATCTTTAGTTATAGATCTGAGGAAATCAGTTATTACAAAAGGTAAGATAATTTATATCAGGAATGCAATTTAAATGAAGTTTCTTTGACTTCAAAGCATAAAATAATATAGCAATTAAAAAATCAAGTTTTGGAATACAGAAATCACAAATTCAAATCAAAGTTCCATTAAATTATTAGTTAGGTAAAGAGAGAATCAGCTTATTCAATTAGAATATAAAAACAAAATAGGGATGGTGCAAGACAGAAGATTAGAAGCAGCCTGAACTCTCTGTTCTCAAAGACAGGATCCAAGGCTGTGGGTTGAGGTTACTTGTGGAGGGACTGTCTTGGAGAGAGCACACTGATACACTAGTGAAGCAACTGGAGACACCAAAAGTGGGAAAGAGAGAAGTGGGGTGATCCACATGACAAGATTAGAATTTGGCTGGGGGAAACATCCACACTTGGGGAAGGGCTTCGGGAGAATAATGAAACTGCATGCCCTCACAGAAGACATTGAAATCCAAGCTGCGAGGGGGATCCACTACCATAGAAGGCCTGAAACCTGAACAAAGTACAGATTGTCAAGTAAAACATCCTTGTACCAGACAGTAGAAACAGAATCCCACTCACTTCTGGTCCCAGGTCATTGCAACAGATAGCAAACTAGGCTCTCAGCCCCAGAAGGCCTGGTTTGCACAGAGGGTCAACTCCACTGCAGCCACCTAGCCATAACCCCTGGTAGGACAGAGGGAGCAGGGA
Organism: Arctocebus calabarensis; assembly: GCA_963573935.1. Lineage (NCBI taxonomy): Eukaryota > Metazoa > Chordata > Mammalia > Primates > Lorisidae > Arctocebus > Arctocebus calabarensis. The sequence goes on from CAUYON010007298.1 coordinate 3,336, forward strand.
GAGCAGATGCTCTCATGGACACTGTGACTAGGTGCCGTGCATCCTTCCGACCTGGCCCAATCAGCTATAGGTAGTCCAGTAACTGTTGCTGGTGGTAGACCCACAACCTGTCTAGGGACTAGCCAAGACCCTAGTCCTGTTCAGGTGCTTGTGAAGGTCCTGCACTCTATACAAACATGCACCAAATGCCTGAAACTGGCTCGGAGACTGGTCAAGTTCCCACATTTTTCCAGGCACAAGCTAAATTCCCAAGACCCACATTAACTCTGGCTGAAGTTCTGTTAGGTGTTTAGGCAGCCAACAAGGTAATGCATGGGCTCAGGCACAGCCAAGGTCACACGGCCCACTTCCTTGGAGGGAGACTTACCCTAAACTTTCAACAGTAGCTTGGAGATAGACACATTAATTTACCTGAATATCCCACAGCACTGGCTTGATTGTGACAACCTCTAGGGAAAGGAACAATGCTTGAGAATGGCTACATTACAGGCTTTCAGTGTATCTGCCCTGAATCCAGTGGATTCTCCCATACCCTGCTGGGTCAATCCACTGGATTAGAAAACAAAAGCTCTATCCAGGGATTTTCCTCCTTCTTAGTAAATAGGAGAGTTCAGAAAATGAAAACAGGTGCCCCCAAACCTATCACCCCTAAGCTGAGAGAAGAGGTTTCAGACAAAAAGAAATCAGCAAAAGGATTCTGGCCACATGGAAAAAAAAAGTTCAATACCCTCAAAGGATCATCTTAGACCTAAATTACTGGATCCTATCAAAATATCAGAATATAAATGGTAAACAAGATGAATGCAACTTAGGAAAGAGTTTAAAACACAAACACAAAAATAAAAAAAAAATTAAGAACATGAATGCAAAAATGTGAAAAACTCACTTAAGGAGATAGGCAACATAAGAAAGGATATACCCAAATTTAAAGAAATAAAAGAGTCATTTAGGGAATTAAAAGTCAGAGTAGAACGCTTCAACAACAATCTAGAATAAGAAAAAGAAATAGAAATAGAAATCTTGAATAAACCAATGACAAGAATCTCTAAGCTTGAACTAACTCAATTAGTAAAAAACATAGGAAAAATTAAACAATGAAATATTTATGTATGAAATATTCATAGAAATATAGGACTATGTGAAATGAGACAATAAATAAATTATAGTTTTCCCAAAGGAAGAAGAAAATGCAATAAAAGTGGGTAACCTATTAAAGAAAATTATGAGGAGAATTTCCTTGGTATTGCCAGAGATTCAGATATCTAGATATATCAAATATGGGAAGACTCATATCAAATGGCACATCTCTAAGACACATAAACCTCAACCTGGCCAAATTCAAATGATGAAGAATCCTACAAGCTTCAGGATGAAAGCAATCTAATCTACACAGAAAAACCCTTCAGGTAGCTCAAGACTCATCAGCAGAGACTTTACATACCAAAAAGGATTAGAGCCCCATTTCCAGTCTTAAACAGAACACTGTCAGCCAAGAATTCTGTATCCTTAAAAACTAAGTTTCCTAAACAAAAAAGAAATAAAGAATTTTCCATACAGGCAAACAGTAAAGGATTTGGCTCTACTAGAACTATTTATTGCCTTCATCAAAAAACAAAGATGACAAATTAACAATGTAATGTCACATCTTAGGAAACTAAAAAAAAAAAAAAAAAAAAGGCTCGGCACCTATGGCTCAACGGGCTAAGGCACCAGCCACGCACACCTGAGCTGGTGGGTTCAAATCTAGCCCGGTCCACCAAACAACAATGATAGATGCAACCAAAAAAAAAAAAAAAAAAAAATGGCCGGGAGTTATGGCAGGCGCCTGTAGTCCCAGCTACTTAGGAGGCAGAGGCAAAAGACTCGCTTGTGCCCAGGAATTGGAGGTTACTATGAGCTGTGATGCCACAGCACTCTATCCAGGGTGACAGATTGAGGCTCTGTCTCAAAAAAACAAAAAAAGCCAGCTTAAGAAAAGAAAGAACAAAGCTCCAAGCAAAGCAAAATGAAATAAAAACAAAAATAATACAAAAGTTTAATGAAATAAAAAGTTGGTTCTTTGAAAATGTAAGTAAATCACAGATCACTAGTTAGATTAGCCAGAAATAGAAAGAAGAGCCTCAGAAAAGCTCAAGTAGAAATAAAAAGAAAACATTACAAGGGATACTGTGGAAATGCAAAATGTTATCTGTCAATACCATAAAAATCTCTCCACAAACTAACTAAAAAACTAAAGAAAATGGATAAATTCCTGGAAATCCACAACTTTCCAAGTCTAAATCAACAAGAAATAGAAATCTTGAATAAACCAATGATAAGTAATGAGATGGAAGCAGTAATTAAAAATCTCTCAACACGAAATAGCACTGGACAGTTGGATAGATCTTCCAAAAAGAAGCTAAGTAAAGAAATTTCAGATTTAAACTTAACCATTCAACAACTGGATTTAACAGACATCTACAGAACATTTCACCCTAATAAAATTAAATACACATTCTTCTCATCACCACATGGAACATACTCCAAAATCAATCACATCTTAGGTCACAAGTAAAACCTCAGTAAATTTAAAAGAATAGAAATTATTCTTTGCATCTTCTCCAACCATCATGAAATAAAAGTTGAACTCAATAACAAAAGGAATCTGCATACTCATACAAAAACATGGAAGCTAAATAACCTTATGCTGAAGGATAGCTGGGTCATAGACAAGATTAAGAAGGAAATTACCAAATTTTTGGAACAAAATGACAATGAAGACACAAATTATCAGAACCTCTGGAATACTGCAGAGGCAGTCCTAAGAGGGAAATTTATAGCACTGCAAGCCTTCAAGAAAATGGAAAGAGAGGAAGTTAACAACTTAATGGGACATCTTAAGCAACTGGAGAAGGAAGAACATTCCAACCCCAAACCGAGCAGAAGAAAAGAAATAACCAAAATTAGAGCAGAATTAAATGAAACTGAAAACAAAAGAATTATACAACAGATCAATAAATCTTTCATATGAAGGCTAAAACCCAATTATAGCATAAGAATATGGGGGAAAGGGCACGGGAGGGGTGGGGAGGAGGGAGGATGGGTGGAGAGAGGGCAATTGGTGCCATCACACCTACGGTGCATCTTAGCAGGGTACTGGTGAAACTTATTAAATTTAGAGTATCAATGTCTTTATATAGTGATCAAGAAAATGCCATGAAGGCTATCTGTAACAGTACGATCAAAATATTTCTGATTGTATATGAAGCACATTGTGCCCTATGATTACACCAATGTATACAATTATGATTCAATAAAATTATAAAAAAAAAAAAAGAGCTGCTATTAGGAGCCTTTGAAATGGTCTTTCCTTCGTTTATGTTTAGTTTTAAGTAATAATCTTTATTCTGGGATGTTGACAGTAATGGCAATGATGGGGTGGGGATACTGTTGCTACTTGGTTTACCAAATGACTGTCAAGATCCGTGTACTTGGTTTTCCAGGAGCAAAGCTGAGGAAATAAAGACTAATTAGGCATGACATGATAACTGAGTTACTCTTTCACACCAATTTGAGATCTTTGTATTAAGGTGTTATTGTACCCAGGGAACTCAGCAATTCCTGCTTTTGCTCTTACAAAGTACTTCTGTGCCAGCCACATTCTATCTGTAAAAGCCAAGATACCATCCGGAGCCCTCCTTCTAGTCCCTTGTAATCAGCCTAGAGTCTGCCTGGGGAGCAGCTAAGATTGAACTACTATTGTTCTCTTGATCACTTTCCTGGTCACCATTCTAGCAGCCATTCTCAAGTGTATGTCTATGTTCCCTTCAGACATGGACAGCCAAGCCCGCCACATGGCCCTCAGCAGCCTCTTTACGGAAGTCCTCATGATGCTTAACAATGCAACTGTGCCCACAGCAGAGTTCCTCGGGGGCAGCATCCGGACCTGGATTGGCCAAAAAGTGCATGGGCTAGTGGTACTGCCCCTTTTAACTGCAGCCTGCCAGAGCCTGGCTTCTGTCCGCCACATGGCCGAGACTGCAGAAGCCTGCATCTCTGCCTACTTCAAAGAAAGTAAGAGGACACTGACATTACTTACACTCTTATTATATTCATCTTTTCCAGGCAAGACTAAAGCTTTTTCTTCAGGAGATTTTTCCAGACTCTTCCCATTAAGGGATTGTACCATTCTAATTTCTGTTCTATAAATGTTGTGTATGTTTTAGAATAAATAAATGTACACACACACATACATATCTTTTTTCATTAAGGTCACAGTTAGTTAGCTAAGGTCTATGTCTGTTGGTAAAATCACGGTTCAAGGGAGAAAAGCTGTAACTCATTTTACACTGGTTTTGGAGTATCAGACCAACTTGTAATACACAAATCATGTCATGTCATAGGCCAAATCATAGTTCTTAAAGAAAATATTGTCAACCAGGATTTATATAATAATGATCCACTAGGTTCGTTTTCCCTGATGTCCAGATGCACATCGTAATGCACAGTGGGAGAGAAAGAAGGATATTGGAGCCAGGATCTAAGAAGTGCCCATAACCTGCCATCTGTCCTGTCCTGACAACCCACGCACTATCCATGTCCACTGCGGGGAAAGGGGCTGTGCATGTCACTATGCCACCACACTCTTACTCCCTTGAAGTGGAACCATTAGGGTACCACTCTTGTTCCAAATGCATTTGTGTTACTAAAAATCAAATGGTTTCTATTAAGATACGAGTCAAACGAAGCTTTGGTAAATAATACTTATGATAGATTGATACCATTTTCCCATAGAAAAGCCTAAATGTTCATACATACTTAAAAATGGTATTACAATTAAAACTCTTAGATGACTGGAACAGGCAATATCTACATAATATTTTAATAATATGATAAGAAAAGTGATTTATAAACATTGACCCTGAACCCTGATTTCCTAACCTCCTCTTGTGGCTAGCTTCGGATAGTCTAGCACGAGGACTTTCCTGTCAAAGTACTGAAGTGCATTTCACTTGTGTGGCCTCTGGGGCCAATGTGAGAAATGTTGTCTTGGCATAAATCTTAAAGTAAAAAGATTCATTAGACTTGTTAAGCAATTTGATTCTTGCTTATATCTTGATGTGTCTTCTTGATGGTCTGTTCTCAGGCTCCCTCAATCAAAATTTAGGATGGGGCCCCATTCTGGTGTCCCTTCAAGTTCCTGAGCTCACCATAGAAGAATTTCTGCAGGAGTGCCTAGCTCTCGGCAGTTACCTGACTCTTTATGTCTATCTGCTGCAGTGTTTAAACAGTGAGCAAACTCTAAGGAATGAAATGAAAGTGCTGCTCATCTTAAGCAAGTGGTTGGAACAGGTATATCCAAGGTATGCCAGCCTCTAGCTGTTAAATCAAACTTGTATTTGGCTAACTTGGAATTTAAGAGTTCACATGTGTGTTTAAGTACACAGAAATAAATGATGCATAATAAATAAGGCTATGCGGTACAGTGACACTTGTTTTCGAAAGGTTTTTACTTCAGTGGGCTAATTTTCTGAGCAAGTTTTATTTCCTAAAAGTGGCATTTCAGCACTGAACTTCAGTTTCCTTACCAGCTAAGTAGAGATAATAATACCTAACTTCAAGGGTTGTTATAAGGATTAAGTGAAAAAAAAGAAAGCCCATGCACAGTGTCTGGCATATATTAAGTGCTAAATAAAAGATAGTTGTTATATAATTCCATTACTTCATTTGTATTATCACTCATTAGCCTATGCTTTTAAAGTACTAAATGTCTGTTATACTTAAATGCACACTTTCGTTTAAATGAGAGTGGGGAAAAAAGTCCACTTCTAATTTTATTTTCTTTCATCATCAAAATAATTTTGTTTCTTTCCCAGCTCTGTGCAGGAAGAAGCAAAGTTATTTCTGTGGTGGCACCAAGTCTTGCAGCTGTCCCTGATCCAGACAGAGCAGAATGACTCGTTCCTGACGGAATCTGTCATCCGAATTCTGCTCATGCTTCAGAGCAGGCAGAATTTTCTGGCAGAAGAGAGGCTCAGCTCTGGAATCCTGGGGGCAATTGGACTGGGCCGGAAGTCACCCTTGTCTAACAGGTAAGACAGCGCTTCCCACCACTGGTCTAAATGGGCCTCCGATGGCTGTACCTATGTACAGATTGTGATACTTTAGTAGGTTTCTTGACTTAGGATCTGTGTTTTCCAGAATGATTAATGGAAAATAATCAGACCCTGATTACATCTTTCCGTTCTAAAAAACATGTTTGTTTTTTCTTTCCTTTCAAGAAAACCTACAGGTTCTAACAGTATTTTTTTAGTAGTATCTCTTATGTTTTGACCCCACAACCTGACTGCACTATTGATTTCTTTTTGGTTTTGAGCCAGAGATGATATGTGAAGTTAGGTTCAAATACTCCAATCAGCTGCTTTATAGCAAGCAGTTGATGAGTTTAGGGAAATCTGGAACTTATGAGAGACTTAGTCTGGTGAACTTTTTTTTTTTCTTCATTTTTGAGATAAGAGTCTCACTTTGTTACCTGGGTAGAGAGTTGTGGCATCATAGCTCACAGCAACCTCAAACTCTTGGCCTCAAGCAATCCTCTTGCCTCAGCCTCCTATAGCTGGGATTACGGGAGCCCACCACAACACCCAGCTAGTTTTTCTATTTTTAGTAGAAATGGGATCTCGCTCTTGCTCATGCTATTCTCAAACTCCTGAACTCAGATGATTTATGTTCCTTGGCTTCCCTGAGTGCTATGATTACAGGTAGAAGTGGTGGCTGGTGAACTGTTAAGTCCTCAAGATGGGTTTAGGTCAATGGGTAAAAAGGGTAAGTAGTAAGGAACAAGTCTAGGTTTTTGTTGCTAAAAATTCTAAGGCATGAAAGAATTTCATCTCATAATACTATATATCATGGTTTTCATCTCTCATGATATATAGTATTATATATCATACTTTGTCATGTTGAAGAGAGTTTGAATACCACCCTGATGTCAGCATTCTTGTGGAATAATGCATCATGTTGTTGTAACTTTGGGAACCACTCATTCCAAACCAGTCAATATCATATTTCTGTGTTTCGGGTGGAATTTAGGAAGCCTGCGTGATTTTGTTTCACTCTAATTTGGCTTATATATCTTTTGCTTGAATCAAGTGCCTTTATTTATTTTTTTAATTGGGTAAAATACATGACGTCACTTAAAACTTTCCAGTGCCACCACTTTAATAAGTACAATTTAATAACATTTAGTACATCATAGTATTATTGCAGCCATCACCATACTCTAGTTTCAGAACATTTTTGTCACCCCAAAAGGAAGCCCTATACCCATTCAGCAGTCACCTCCATCCCCTTAAACCCCTAATTTCTGGTGGCCACTGAGTGACATTGTAAGTTTATGTATTTAATACTACTTTGGACATTTCATATAAATGGAATCATCATTCTAGCCTCTGGTGTCTGACTTAATTATTTAACATAAAGTTCATCGTGTTGTAGCATGTGTAAAGAACTTTATTTCCGGCCGGGAACAGTGGCTCCTGCCTGTAATCTCAGCACTTTGGGAGGCCGAGATAGGTGGATTAGGTTCGAGGTCAGCCTGAGCCAGAATGAGACCCCATCTCAAAAATATCTGGGCAGTGTGTGGGCTTCTGTAGTCCCAGCTACTTGGGAGGCTGAGGCAAAAGAATTGCTTAAGCCCAAGAGTCTAAGATTGCCGTGAGCTGTGATGTCACAGCACTTTACCAAGGGCAACAAAGTAAGACTGTCTCAAAAAAAAAAGAACTTCATTCCTTTTTATGGCTGAATAATCTTCCATTGTATACCACATTTTATTTATTCGTCAGCTCATTTGGATTGTTTGAATATCTGTGTACAGTTTTTTGTGAGACCATCTATTTTCAGTTTTATTCATTTAATTTACCCAGGAGTGGAATTGCTGGGTCACGTGGTAGCTCTGTATTTCACTTACTAAGCAACTGTCAAACTGTTTTCCAAAGCATTTACATTCCCACCAGCGAGGTATGAGGATTCTATTTATTTCACTTCTTTGCCAGCACTTCCATTCTTGAATCTGAATTGTAATTGTTTGGGTGGCAATAATAGAAGGGAAGAATAAAACCACGTCTTGATCATATTTAAGATTATTCTGAAGAAGCTAACCACACAGAAGATTTGGAAATCTGTTTATCTTGTTTTCTAATAGAAAATATGGTGTTTATTTAAAAATACTTTAAATATGTTATATATGTCCTCTGACCTCTCCCTGATACCTAAGGTTCCGTGTGGTTGCCCGAGGCATGGCCGCCTTCCTTTCAGTTCAGGTTCCTGCAGAAGACCAGATCCGTTTGAAGCCTGGGTCTGAATTACATCTTACCCCCAAAGCTCAGCAGGTCAGTATTTATAATGGAAGTTAGTGGTTTGGTAGCACATCTTCCTCAAAAAGTGGGGAAGTGGCAGTTCTAGCCTGGACACACCATGACATGATGCTCTGGAGTAGTGCGTGTTCCCATGTGCATGCCCTGCTTAATGGAAAACGGTTGTATGTGCCCACCTCAGATTATAGACCAATCTTTGAAAGCACTTGGCTGAGAGCAATGTTACTGTCCTTGTGGAAGAAGTAAGGCCCTGGGCAAGCCTGTCTAAGGCTGTGAATATGCTCTGACCTGCCACGTGCTTGGGGTAGGTCTGAGGGCTGGCACAAGAGGTGTGACCACATTTGAGATGGTGGGAATTTAACTGAGCTTTAACTGGGAACAAAGAAACTGGATCCTGTTTTGTGAGTCTATTGGCGGATGCTGAAATAATCTAAAATGGACAGAATGGTCTAAATGGGCCTTAGATGGCTGTACTTATGTGAGAAATTCCAATTTGTTGAAAATTCCAATTTGTTTTAAAAACATGGAAGACGACATGGTGGTGATCTCATTCCTATAACCTATAGATAAGCTGACCAGTACAGTACAGGTGCGCAGTACAAGATGAGGACCTCCATTCTTGGGTGCTTCCTATGTGGCAGGCACTGTTCTTAGTTTTAACTCACTTAATTAATGAGCTCAAGTTTTACTCATTAATCTTCATAACAACTATATAGCATAGGAACTGTTATTATCCTGCTTCTGTGGATGAGGAAAGACAGAGAGGGGCTAAATAATTTGTCCCAATTAGAAAGCTAGTACATGTTGGGGCTGGTTCACACCAGCCAGTCAGGCTCCAGGCTCTTCCACTCATCACTCTGCACAACTGTGTCTGTAAAGAGTAGGTGCTTAGACCCCTTAGCTCCTCTAATGGTGCAGCTTTATCAGTTTAAGCCAGCCACATTCAGTGTGAGATCTTGGTTATTAAGAGCAAGGATCTGATGGTATAACTGGCAGGTTCTTTCCAGGGAGCTTGGCTTATAAAATACTTGATACTTGTCACCCACTGTTCACCAACTGCTGTTTGAATCCCCTGTTGTCTTATGTGAAACAGCACAAGTGGGCAGATTAATCTTCAAGAGTAGCTGTAAAGTCCATGAGATGCATTGTAGGATATATTGGAAAGCTCTTAACTCTTTTATGGCCACTGGTACTTTGAGCATCAGTACTTTGCTTTTTCCGGGGCATGGATCACCTAGGTCTTTGCCTCTCTTCAGACTTACACTGATGTCTCTATAGGATTTTCAGACTTGAAAAAAGTCATCTTTTTATAAAATGATTAATCTTAGGCAAACATCAAAGTAGACCATTTGGGTGGCTAGATTTAAAAATAAAACGGGAGAGAAGAGAAATAAAAGGAAGATAGAAGGAGACTGGTTCATGGGGGTCCTGTCTCCTCTCATTCCTGTTCTTAGATTAAACCCTGTTCACACAGCTCTTAGTTTTATAATAAAATCTCTTTAGTTGTTTATTTTCAACCCTAGGACTTCAGCTATAGCCCACCTGATAATTAATTTCTAAGCTACCCTCCTTAAAAAAAAAATCTTCTCTAAAGAAACAAAAAGAAAGAAGAATCTCCCTTTTCATTTTTTGAACCAAGCAAACTTCATCTTTTAATATATATTCTCTAGCATGGTGGCTCTGCTAAATGGGACAGGAAGGGAGAGGGTAACTTCATGGGGGGATTCCCCTTGAGGAAGGGCATGTAGTCAAGACCCTGGGGGTGGGGGAGCTTATACAGTTGGAAACCAAAACTCCACCCCCACGAACCACTATTCTGAATTTTTGTTTTCTCCATATACGGTCTCTTTCCCTTCTCTTCTCCTATGAAGGAATAAAAATTTAAATTATGGACTCAAGAATGTGTTTTTTTCTTCCTCTGAAGAGAGAGGCACGGGAGCCTTTTCTCCCATTGATTCTGTGCCGTTTTTTTCAGACAGAATTGGGAGGAACTTAATCTGTATTTTTTGTTTTAATGAATTTAAGGACAGATTTACCCTCAGTGGTGCTTAGCAACTGGTTTCTTTAGAATTTCATTCACTTAGTTTCATATGACATTACTTTGTAATCCAAGGATCAATTCAAGAGCATATTAAATAGGTCTTATAGAGAGATGCGTCCAGTGCCTGTGATTTCCAGCTGGGCTCCAAGAAGAGAGGGAGGGAGCAGGTGATCTGATGGGGAAGACCCCACAGGTGGGACTCATGAGAATGATGACAAGGCAGGGTTCAGAAGTGGGTGTGGCAGCAGAGGTGTCCACAGTGAGGCCAGCTTACTGTAGCAGTGGCTCTGGGTAAGGAAGTGTTGGGAAATAGCATGGAACAGGAAGGCTGCAGAAGCCAGAGGGGCTTGGGTTGCTGGCTTCCTTCTGGTTGTGGTCAACCAATGTCTGCCTTTCACAATCCTAACCTCAGTTCTGTAGACTTCCTTCCCCTTAGGTCTCATGGCTGAACCAGGTAACCATAGTAGATTGTACTCTGCCTGTGGCAGTCAAGTTACGTGCATATGTGAAGTTAACCCTCTCGTCTTCCATGTCTTGTAGGCTCTGAATGCTCTTGAATCCATGACATCGAGTAAGCAGTATGTTGAATACCAGGATCAGATATCACAAGCTGCCCAATTTATAAAGCATCCTGGCCATTGCCTCCAAGATAGCAAAAGCTTCCTGGCTCTTCTCGTTAACTGTCTCTATCCAGAAGTGCATTATTTGGACAACATACGATAGTAATACCAAGGCTCTTGAAAGTCTTCCTTGCTGTTTATGTTTACATTTAATTTTGCTGTTGCACAAGTAACTTTGCTCAGTTTCACCCAGAGCTCAGTTTGACCGAATTGCAAGTTTAGAGGCATTAGATAATTCTGTGGTTGTGTGTGTGTTTTCTTAGCTCTTAAATTTTTATGGGGACTTTGTAGTTTTTAATGTTCATTCACGATGAGAAACTCAACTCAGTTCCACTTGGGTACAGAGCCGCTCACAGTTGCCAAATGTCCCGGTCATCTCACAAGACCTCTAGATGGAGTTCTTTGTATGGCTCCCCTTCTGTCTCCCTGTTTTATTTAAGTGTTAAGATTCCTGTCCAGATCTGATGACTCTGGAAGTTGTATAGAACCATCACTTTTGAACCCTGTTTCCGTTCCTCCAAAGTAAAAAAATCAACTTTGAAAACTTCTACAATTCTTAAATGTAGAGAAATATACTAGATTTAACATATTATTAAACATATTATTTCTCTCAGAAGGAAGATAGAGTCCTATAAAATATGATCACTTTATCCTGATTGTGGTGGATAGCAGAGATGGTGACAAGTCCATTTCCATCCAGTTATGTGTCTTCGTAGTGAGGGAGCTACCTATCTGAATTGGGGATGCAAGCTGGGTGGTCCCGGAGTAGTATGCTTTTTTTGCACAGATGAATTTTATGTGGTCCATGCAGTGGGAAGTACAGACAGGGCTGATCCAGTCACCAGAAGCCTGCATTCGCTCACCTTCTACCCTACTCTCATTCTCATCACTTACTCAGCCCCTGTCCACATGACTGACTGTTCTCTGTTTCTTTTTTCACTCCATACACGAACTCAAATGAAGCCCATGGACCTGCTGGAACACCTGTGGACACTGGGTCAGGCCAGAAAAACTACTGAAATTTGGCTTTTTTAAATAGCCAAATGCCTTCTGTTGTTCACAGTTCATTCATTACCAAAGCCTGTGTTTAACCTTGCCTTCTTCTGTTGCCCTCTTCTTGCTCATGTTATTTCCCTTTGACTTCCGTCATCAGATTCATAATTCTATCACCTCGAAATGAGCTTTGTTTGTATAGCCTGTATAATGTGTCTTTGTTTACAGCTTGTCTAAAGCCCAAGAATATTTACCTATAATTGTCTAACAGCCACCAAGAGCTTTTGGTAGGGAGATAAGGAATTAGTTAACAGCCATAATCTCTTCTCAAATGTCCTTTTGGAACTCTTCTCCCAACCTTTTGAAATCTGTAGGCACCCCTCCTTATTTCGGACGTCTTTCATTGGGTGGAAGAATCCTGCCTCACAGGCATGCTTTGCAGCACTGACAAAGAACATCCCTTTTGGGCCTCGGATTTTGTGGTCACAAAGTGGCCATCTTAGACAGACATGTCTCAACTTTCCCTGTTTTTGTTTCCCTCCATTTTCAAAATTAGTTATCTTGTTCTGTATCTGGGAAAAGTGTAGAAGCTGTGGATGGCTTAATTGGCAACAATGACTTTAGGACAGGAAATATTTTATGTGCTGTTTTCTTTGAGGGGGTTGTAATTATTGATGTCTGAGAATGTGAAATTTTTGACAGTATGTACATTTTAAAGAATTATGATTGATCTCTTAATTTTTAAAAGTCTATAATATGTATTTGGTCTATAAAAATTATAAAAAATAAGATCAATCTTTGGTTGTAACTGGTAAGAATCCCAATTATAGAGATAACACACTGGTAAAATATTTCAGTTGTTAAAGATAATGTAGATTTTTATGTCTCATGCTTCTAATTTATCGGTGCTGTAACTTGTTTGTCAGAGATGGTCAGTAAAAGTGCTTTGTCTTTAACTCCTTCATGCTTAAATTAACTTCAGAAAGTCGACTCAACTCATAGGTTCCTGGAAGTTCCTCTCTGGGCTGAGAGAGGCTATGAAAACACTGAGGCAGTTCAGAACACAACCATGCTGCTATAGTCTCTGGGGAAAAAGGCAACAGATAGGCCAGCCTACCTATTGGCTTGCAGGGGTAATGAGCTTTTGCTTGAAAAAATTGTTGTCCTCCAGGGAGTACAGGGTCACTGTTGCAGAGACAGTGACAGTGCTACATGTCAATATTGGGATACTAGAAACAAGACCAAGGCCAGCCTCCCGGGCCAGGCAGTGTAGAGGGTGAACACTGCATGCTTCGACTTTGCATGACAACCAGAACTGGCATCAGGCTCAGATAAGGACGTCTGACAGGTTCCTGGGAGCAGGAGGACAAAGCATTCTGGTGACCATGCAAAGCATCTATTGCTTCTCTAGTCATCATTCGCCACCCTGCCATGCACAGATGGCTCAGAGAGGCATTATCTCCCCGCTTTGCATGGCTCCACCACCTGACCAGAGCAGTGAAGGGCAGAACACTGGAAGGCACTGGATGTTGAGGAAGGCAGGTCTTGACACATGTGGCAGTGGAGCCAGGACCCAGCCGTATTTATTTCCAAAGCTCCGGCACACACAGGATTTCAGCTTTGAGATATGGCTTGTTCTTAATTTCACATCAGTATGCTGGCTCAGTCATTAAATGCTTTTTAATGCTGCAACACCCAGTGGGTTGAGCCTGAGTCTCTCAGTTCTTTGAGGTTAGGGGAAGCAAAGTTCAGGAAATGAAACCTACAGAACAGCCTAAGCTCTCTTCAATCAAGTGATATTCCCCCTGATGAGTCAGTCACCAGAATCATTGTGTCCATGTCATACAAGTTACGAGTGAACCTATCCTCCTTCCTTTTGAATGAAGGTAATGTGTAAGTTTTCACTTAAATTTTTAGGGGAGGTGAAGTCTCCCTCCATCACCTAGCCTGGAGTGCAGTGTAGTCTCTAATCTCTGACTCAAGCACTCCTCTCAGCTCAGCCTCTTGAGTACCTGGTACTGTAAGTGTGAGCCACCATGTCTGGCCTCCGGTGGGTTTTTATTCCTGAAATTAATTTATTCTAGGGCAGGAAGCAAATGTTCCCGAATCATAGACTTCGAAGGATCATTAAAGCTCATCTACTCCCACTGCTGGGAGTCTTCCAGCCTCTCCTCTCCTATGCCCAGGGCCTGGCAGTTCAGCCTCTCCTTGGCAAGTTCAGGCTGCCTTAGTGGCTCTGTTTGCATATAGTTCTACTTTATATTGAGCCCAGATACCTCGTGGTAGTATTGCCTGTTCTTTGGGGGCCTGCCTTGGTGGCTCTGTTTGTATGTAGCTCTACTTTATCTTGAGCCCAGATACCTCCTGGTAGTATTGCCTGTTGCTTGTGGGCCTTGCTCGGTCTCCAGAGACCTTCAGGCATTGTCAGTCATATCTCTAACACCTTCTACCCCTCAGTACTCTGCAGACCAAATGCCTTTGTCTTTAGTTAGTCCCCTCCTACCATGGTGTCTACGCCCAGGTTCATCCATGTTGCCCTAAAAGGGCTGTGCCCAGAATGAGTGGGCCATGCTTCCTTGAGTTTTATGGCCCTGTTGCCTCCCTTGCCTCATACCAGCCCTTGCCCTGGACTAAGGTCGTACTAGTGTGCTCTAAGCTGCATAGTTCCCTACCATGGCCACTTGGATGGCATCAGCTTGTGGTAGCTGTCCCTCATGGTTAGCACATTAAAACTACAAGTTCAAACTACAGGCCTTGGTCGTCATCCGAGACTGTTGTCACCCACATCTGTGTGATGGGTCTGACCATAGGTACTGTGCACTTAATCCTTCATTATTCTTCCTTTTAGGTCAGCTTTACAGCTTATTTTGAGATAGTAGCTGTCATTTTTCTGATCAGTTACCATCTTACTAAGCAGGGTGGAGAATGTACTATTGGGAAATACAAATGTATTTGTTTAAAAAAAAAAAAAAGTCCCCTTCTGTCTTCTTCCACTTGTGTCTGGATTGTGCTGCGAAAGTTCTAGACTTAGTACTGACTTCTTCTGGTGCATGACTTCCATTTCCCAGAGCATGCCTTAGGCAGGCGTCAGAGGTCCTGGTGCAGCTCTATTTGAAGTTTCCTTCACTCTGATTGGGTTCCTGATTCCTAATGATAGTAACTTGAAAGAAAATTATACTGTGTACTACTGATCCATTTTAAGATAGTGAAATGGCTAAAAAATGTTGATTGTAACTTTTAATTTTTAATGTACAGATGTAATGCCTCCCATTGAACACCAAGAGAATTTATTTTTCTTTGCGTGGTTTAAAATCACTTTTGTGGAGATAAATACTTCTTAAGTGTATTAAACTCTTTTCTTTCCCACATGTCTAGTGTGACCTTTAATTGTGGTCATTAAATGTGTAATATTCACTTCTTATTCATTGTTCAGCATTTTACATGTTCATGCAAATGACAAGTTTTTACATGATGGTGAGAAACGGGAAGAAATGAGAATTGGTTAAGTAAACTGCAAATAAATTAGATTCAAATTTAATTTACATATGGTGGGTCTGTCTTATTGTTTTGGGTAAGTTGGTTGGTAGGTAGTCTTTTCATATGTAAATCACACTAAGAAAAACTTGTAATGGGGTAAGATCTTTAGTCTGTGGCCTTTATCACAATGGATGAGGCCTCTAATTTCAGAAAGGGTGAATAACTTAAAGGTTTAAGAATTGGCCTGGGCAGGCGGTGCCTGGCCCCATATACCAAGGGTGGCGGGTTCAAACCCAGTCCTGGCCAAACCCTAACAACAACAAAAAAATAGCTGTGCATTGTAGTGGGTTCCTGTAGTCCCAGCTACTTGGGAGGCTGAGGCAAGGGAATCACCTAAGCCCACGAGTTGGAAGTTGCTGTGAGCTGTGTGACGCCACAGCATTTTAGGCACTCTACCAAGGGTAATAAAGTGAGACTCTGTCTCTAAAAAAAAAAGAATTGACCTGGATGGGAGGTTGCCTGTTGATCCCAGGAGATGACCTGGTTAGATAGATGAGCCTCTTAAGGGTCTGTAATGTATCCTTGACCTTGGTAGGAGGAGGGCCATAAAAGCTGCACCAAAGGCTTCCAAGGCCTGACTTGTGATGAGGTGTAGAATTGTCTCTGGGAGGCCAGAGCTGCCAGAGAAGGGCATTGTAACCCAACTTTGTCATGGTCCCCTAGAGAAAGCCACCTGTGGCGCTAGACTATCAGGGAGCTCCTCTTTAGTGTTAGGTGCTCCTGGAATGGGCCTTGGTTTGGTGAGAGAGTCTGTATATTCCATTTGGGATTAATGCCAATTTGAGAATCTGCAAAGACGGACCCTCTGAGGGTAGGATGTGTCTCTTTCACCCTTGCCTGGCCAGGTTGGGCTTCTTTTCCTAATAGAATCGCAAAATTCAAATGTTGGCAAGTGGCTTAGCTAAAGGCAAGTTGTTCCATCTCCTTCTAGTGTAGAAATCAAGTTAACCATTTCCAGACCAGGGGGCATCTTTGGGGGACACTCAATGAAAGAATTGCTGCCTGGATATGGTCTGTGTCACCATTGGGCAGCTCAGAAAGGTTTTCATCTGAGGATGGAGGACTCAACATCTTCCTGCAAAAATTCTCCTCCTCTGAAGACAGCCCTCTTCCCTATCTTTTTTTTCTTTTTTCTTTTTTGAGATGGAGTCTCAATTTCTCACACTCGCTATAGTACCGTGGGGTCACAGCAACCTTTAACTCTTGGGCTCAAACGATTCTCTTGCCTCAGCCTCCCAAGTAGCTGGGACTACAGGCGCCCACCACAACACCTGGCTATTTTTAGAGACGGGTTCTCACTTTTGCTCAGGCTGGTATTGAATCTATGAGCTCAGGCAATCCACCCACCTTGGTCTCCCAGAGTGCTAGGATTACAGGCATGACACACCACAATCAGCCTTGCTGTTTTCCCTTTTGTTCTTTTTTAGGAAACAGGCCCATCTTTCCTGGTGTATCAGTCAGAGTGGACTAAGATGGTCTCTGATCTGGAGATTGTATTTTAATATGGTCTAAATTGGTGAATTAGATGAGACTTAGCTTGGAATCCCTCAGCCTGCCCTGGTTGGCCTGCTCCCTGCCACTTCCTCCTTAATCAGTATTTCTTAGGTTCTCTCCCTTTATTCTCTCATTTTCCCTTTCCCTTCCCTCACTTACCCCATGCTCATCCTGAGGTCACAGCCAGGTCCTGCTGACTCTGGTAGAAGTGTAGAGGGGTCTTCCCAGGGGCCCTTCTGGGCAACCTGCAGCCCTGCGGGCCCCTCAGGGTCACTGGTAGCATGACTTGGGAACAGGCTATCTGTTCAGACAAGGAAGGTCTGGGGAGCCCAAACCCTGGAAAACTCAAAAGTCCCAATCCCAAATAATTTTGTCTTGTATTGGCAGATCACATGTTTCTGTTATTATATACCATTGGAAGGAGCATGGAAGAGGAGGAAGGAAATGGAAACACAAACAATGGGCCAGGGACAAATAAGGAAAAGAGAAGACAGCACGGTGTGGAAGGAGCAGGACCAGGAGAAGTGTCAGGCCTAGATTCAAATTGTAGTCTTGTCACTAGACAGGTGGACCTTGCCCAAATCACTTTCCTCCCTGGGGCTTTTTTCTTCTTTTAAAATGAGGAGAATTCTAGTCTTACTTGAGCTTTCAGTGAGAGCTACCTGAAATCTCATGGGCTTTGGGGATTACAGGGCCCCAGAGACATGAGAGGCTGTTTTTTTGAGACAGTCTCACTTTGTGGCTCTGGTAGAATACTGTAGCATCATAGCTCATGCACCCTCAGACTCCTGGGCTCAAGGGATTCTCTTGCTTCAGCCTCCCAAGTAGCTGGGATTACAGGCGCCTGCCACAACGCCTAGCTGTTTTTGGAGACAAGATCTGATTCTGGATCAGGCTGGTCCCTCGAACTCGTGAGCTCAGGTAATCCACCCACCTTGGCCTCCCAGAGCGCTGGGATTACAGGTGTGAGCCACCATGCCTGGCCTGAGAGGCCATTTTTTACGGTGAGGGAGGGACCTTACCTAAGTGACTAGGGCTGGAGCCAGGGACAAAGCCCTGGAAACTTAACTCAGGACTGGTGGGGCCCAAGCCAACACCCACCCCCCAGCTATCTGGTCCTGTCCAGCAGCTATCATCTCCATCTCAAGGCAGTGCCTACCTTCATCACAGATTATCCTCCAATCAATTTCTTCTGTAGAGCTACATCTAGTATTAAATTTTCAGATGTTGCTTTTTGAGAGCAGGGGACATGTGTTTGGCTCATGCTAGACCTGGGAGATCATTAGGGTAGCTGTCGGCCACTTCCTTCCTCCGCCATCCTCAAGGCCTGGTGGGCACTGACCACAGAGGGACACCTGTGGGCGGCAGCCTGCCCTTTAGAACCTCTGGCCATAGAGCCCTGTGCACCCTACTCTGCACCATAGCAGGAAGCCTGGCCTTGAAAACACCAGGCTTCTAGGTCATGCTCTCCTGACTCTGTGATCCCATGGCACTGCCCACTCAGCCCCTTGCTCATGTCTCTGGTCCTTGCTTGCCAGCAACAGAGCCTGAGTACTCCAAGAGGGTCAGAGGAGAGGATAGGTGGCTCTGTTCCACCCAGATCTCCCTGAGGGACAGATCCAGGCTGTGAAGCCAGCCCAAGGGTCTGGGGGTGGCCAAATGCTATCCCCCCCACCTGCTACCCTCTGCCCCAGGAGCAGCTCCTTTATCAGGAGACTGAGCTAGAGGCTGGATGTGAGCTGTGTGTGTAGTGGGAAGGAATGCCAGCTGTCCCCCTTGGTGTGCTCCCTACAACGGGTCACTGTGTCTCAAACTGCTCATCACAGTCCACTCCTCTGAGGAATGGCACTTTAGTTTCCCAGAAGCCCTACTTCAAAGTGCAAACATGGCAGTTGGGACTGGCAGACTGTCAACCAGCATCCCACGCATCTACATAGTTATCCCGGCAATGCCAGTGTACCCCGAGAGCTCGCTTGGGGATCACTTGGTGTCAGCTAGATCCCAGCTAGAAACAACAAAGACAGTTTGAGGACAACTGAGGAAATTTGATATTATTGAATCAATGTTAATTTTCTCAAGTGTGATAATGGTTTTTGGCCGATAGAGAAGAACACTCTTCTCCTAGTGAGGTACTGATGCCTGCAACTTCAAATCATTCCACCAAATACACACAAGAGCGTCAAGCAAATATAGCAAAAACTATGAGTAACTGTTGAACGGAGGTGAGGGTAATGTGAGTGATCATCTAACTTTTTTTGGTGGGTGTTTGAAAATGATCGTAATAAAAAATTGCTGGCAAAATCTCCTAAAGAACTGGTTTAAAATTCCAGTTTTTCTCCAACTCCCTTCCTGTCCACCCCCTCCTGGGACCTGTGGCTCACAATGAACTTCTGAACAAGATCCCCAAGTGTTCCTGGAGCAGATATCCTTTGGAAGTCACTGGGAGACCCTGCTCTTAGCTCCCAAAGCCCCAGTCCCAGGGAAGACTAGTTGTGGAGAGGCCAGTGGTCATCTTGGTGAAAGCAACCATGCTAAGTAATGCAGGGAGCACTGTGCCCAGGTCCTTGGGTGCTCTGGTTCCTTCTGCTGCTCTCATCTCTGCTGGGGGTAGCACTGTCCACCCAGCGTAGGGCACCCTGTTCCCCCAGCTCTGGCCACGCCACACCTCCACCCTCATGTTGCAGCAACTTCAACCACTTACACATCGTGCTGTGCCCCACTTCCTGATCTTTGCTTAGACTGTCCCTTCTTGCTTATCTTCTGAGCTCTACTCTCCCCCATAGCCTCACCCACTTACACGGCCAATATGTACCAGCTCTATGTACCCTCCTCCAGGAAGTCTTCCCAAGATGGGAAGTTAGTTATCCCTTTCAGGTACTGCTATAGTACCCGTAGCTATCTCCACTGTAGTCCTGATGGTATTTCCACTTACCGTGCCACTCACTAGCCCAAGAACTTCTGGAGAGTCTCACTGGTGCTGATCCAAGTGTTCTAGTCCAAGCACCATGTAGAGCTGCACAGGCTGGTCTCTCATGGGCATATGGGGCCCGTGGCTAGTTCTGGCTGATGAACTACAACCACGAATGAGAGGCCCTTCAGAACTTTCTTTTAACTCCAGCCTACCAATTGACATTAGGGATGGTGGATCCCTGGGAGCTAGTTCCAAGTAACAATAGGGAGTAAAGGCTTCCTGTAGATCTGTAATGGGCATGTAGCTGCAGTGAGAAATAAACCCTTATTGTTTTCAGTTACTGTGAAGTGGGGGTTTGTTGATTATCACAGCATTACCTATCCCACTCTGATACAGATGCCTTATTCATATTTGTATCCCTAAACACCTAGCCCAATTGCCAGCACAAAGCAAATACATAAGATGTAATTCTTATCACAGTTTTACTTGGCTGTGTAACTGACCTCAAAGACTAGGCAGATGTTCCAACACACATCACTCCCATGGTGTACACTTCCCTGGTCATATAGGACTCTCCATTGAGATGCCCCTAAATGTCCCCATATACAAGGAAGTACAAATGCCAACTATTATGACCTGTGAATAGCTCAGAGACCCCTGGAGGGATCCTAAGATAAACATGAGCTGCCATCACTTGCTTGCCCTTTGTGACAATCACTCATCTCCCTGGAAAAAGCATCATGGCCTCTTTTAACAAAAAAATTTATTTTTCATTATTATGGGTACATAATAGTTTGCAGGGTATGTGTCATGTTTTGATACATGCATACAATGTGTAATGATCTAACCAGGAGTATCCTTCACCTCAATTATTTTATCATGTTAGTAACATTTCAATTCCACTCTTTTTTTTAGAGACAGAGTCTCACTTATTAACCCTCGGTAGAGTGCTGTGGCGTCACACAGCTCACAGCAACCTCCAACTTATGGGCTTAGGCGATTTTTCTGCCTCAGCCTCCCGGGTAGCTGGGACTACAGGCGCCCGCCATAATGCCCGGCTATTTTTTTGTTTTGCAGTTTGGCTGGGGCTGGGCTTGAACTTGCCACCCTCGGTATATGGGGCTGGCGCCCTACTCACTGAGCCACAGGCGCCACCCTCAATTCCACTCTTATATTTTAAAACATACAATAAATTGTTAATTATAGTCTCCTTATTTTGCTACTGAATACTAGATCTTATTTATTCTATCTAACTTTCACCCATTTACCATCCCCACTTTAACCCTCCCCTTCCCCACCTTTCCAAGCCTCTGGTAACCATCATTCTACTTTTTTCTCCACAAGTTCAGTTTTTATTGACTCCCATAAGTGAGTGAGAACATGCAATATTTATCTTCCTTTGCCTGGCTTATTTCTTAATTTTTACTAGATTACATTATTACTTAATGTAATGTCCTCCTCCAGTTTCATCTACTGATTATTGCAAATAACAGGACTTCATTCTTTTAGGGATGAATAATATTCCGTTGTGTGTATGTACTGCATTTGCGTTATCCATTCATCTATTCATGGATACTTAGGTTGATTCCATTTCTTGACTTTTCCGAATAGTACTGCAGTAAATATGGGTGCAGATATCTGTCTGATAGAGTGATATCCTTTCTTTTGGGCACATACACATATGCTGGATCACATAGTAGTTTTAATTTTAGTTTTTTGATGAGCTTCAATACTGTTCTCCATAGTGGCCACACTAATTTACATTCCCGCCAACAGCATGAGAGGGTTCTTTTTCTGCACATCCTTGCCAGCATTCCTTATTGCTCGTAATTTGAATCAAGAAGGGCAAGACGATGGCTCATTCGCGGCCTCTTCATTCCCCTACCCTGTTGTCCTTTCCTCTTGCTAGCTCACTTGGATCCCAAACAAGCCTCTTCCCTTTCTCTTGAGCACTAAGGCCTGCAGAGGCTAAAATGATCAACACACTGACACTGGAGTGTAAACAGGAGAAGTAGTGCCTCTCAAAACCAAACTGGCCAGACTTCAGCAAATGGGGCAAAACTGCCAGCACTTTTGGACTTTGTACATGCTAGGAGGTTCCAGGTCAGGGGCCTCAGCTGGGACCCTCCAGCCTAGACCTCGCCTCAGCTCTTTTAGCTCTCAGTCCCTGAGATAGTGGTTACCAGATACTTTTGAGAGATGGCTATTTGGTTTCCTCTTCCTAGGGGTCCCAACTCAAGGCTCTGCAAAGGGTGTGAGGCACTGAAAATCCCAGGAAGTGGGGGCTCCCCTCTCCATGGTTATGAGCTTCCAGGATTTGATATTCCTCTGACCACAGCTTTGCTCAACTGCAGCTCAGGGCTTGCTCTTTGGTACCTTCTGATCTCTGTGGGGGCCATACTTAATTAAGAGCTCTCTGCACATGCAAAGGTCTCTCTGCAAGGAGGGGACTAGGGGGCCCCTTATGTCTGCAGATGGCATGGCACTTTCCAAGGCCCTTTCACATCCATTGTGTCCTCAGATCTTGACAGTCCTACCAGGCAGGAGGGAAGAATATTGTTATCTATGTTCAAAAGCAGATGAACTGAGATAGAGGTGAAAAAAGTGTGTTCCCATCTACCCGACAAGTCAGTGACAGAGCAGAACAAAGAAAACTGGGCCTCCGGGCCCTATGACCAGTTTCCTGTCTGCTTTACTATGGTGTTCTACCTAAGAAAGGATGACAGGAGCATTTCCAGAAGTTTCACGCTGAAGGTCATGCATGCACATGCACGTGCACATTCATACTCTATCAAAATACAGGCCCCGTGGGCATAAATATATGGGGGCCTGCGACAGACATCCTCATAGGAGACTAGAAGAGCCTCTGTGAAGGGTCACCCTGATGGGTGCTGCCCAAGTGTCTTGAGAACCAGCAAGGATTGTAGTAGCTAAGCCTGGAATCTGCCTTCACTCCTCACGATGCACAAGCGGATATGGGTGGCTGAGGCTCCTCACAGTGAACACATGGCTGCTGGTGGCCCCCGGGGGTTCATCTGGCTCAAATTTTCATAATTGGACTCCTGAGTCTGGGACCTGCAGACAGGAGAAAGTTGACTGACTACCCAGTGCAGAGAGAGGTCCCCAACTGCCCAAGGATACCCCAGCATAGGGCCAGTGGCAGGCAGGGCATGGAAACTGACAATGTCAGAGGCAGGGCAGAAAAAGAACAAGGATGAAGCTACTATTGTTGAAAGCAGCCCACACTGTCTGAAGCTTCAAGACCATCTCAGTGTCCCTGACACCCAGATGTATGTTTCCAGGCTTTACTTCCTCATCCCCAGCTGCTATCCTGCCTTCTCCTTTGGGACATCTTAACAGGAATCTCAGATGTCAATGTCCTCCAGTGCTACACATGATCTTCACTGCACTTCTCATCCTCTCTCTTCTCCCCTCATCTTCATCTCAGTAATTAGCACCTGGGGCTCAAGCTCCAGACCTAGGCAGCCTGGCTGTATCCCACACAGTGTGCTGCCCACCTGGTCCTGTGTGGAGCCTGGTCTCTCATCTCCCCACTCTGCTACTGTGTCTTCATCCAAGCATCCACGCCAGCCTCAGCCTTACCAGCAGCCTCCTCCCAGGTCTCCTGGCCCCTGCTAGTTCAAGTGGCCTTTGAACTGCTTGAAGCCACTTGGCATCTTCCCATCACATGCAGTATAACCCACAGCCATGCCTACCTCCTTCCCAGGTCTCACTGGAGCATTTCTACTTGACTTTCCCCTTCTTTGGGCCCCTGTCATCCCTACCCACTACTCCAGCACCCATCTTCAGGTCCCCTCAAGGTCACAACCCAAGGAAAAGCTTCATGATCTAAAGAGACACAACCCAGTGGACAGCTGTCTCCTCATCTAAAAGGACCTTGTTTGTGTATTTATCAAAATTCTCTGTGAGTTCTGTGAGGTCAAGGACTTTGCTGTACCTTTAGCATCCAAACCAGTGCGTGGTGCATAATAAGTCTTCAAGCATTTATTAAATGACTGAACAACAGTTGTCCTGATTCAGGGGCCTTGGTATGGCAGTAAATTAGCAAAAAAAAAAAAAAAAAAGGGACACAGGACAGGTTGTGAGACAGAGGGAGACGGTTGAGCTGGCAGCTAGAGAAAGGAGCTACCAGGCAATGCCGCTTGTCTAGCCCTTAGGGCACAGGTGGGAACAGTTTTGGGAGTGCCCAGCTCTTCGAATGGGTTCTGAAGGCTTCAGTCCCCTCAACCGTACTCTAAATCCCAGCCAGGGTCTGTGAATCTGATTTTGTCTTGGCCCTTCCCTTCAGTGGACACTATGAATGAAAAAATCATGGCCCCCAAAACGATTTCTTAGTTAGGGTCCCTGGGCCTGTCATCTAGGCCTCAGAACCTCTGGCGATTTTGTTTCCAATCCTTCAGCAAAATGCCTGGGGGAAGGAGTGACCCTAAGGTGGCTTTTATGTGGGGTCTGCCTGTCTAAGAATGTGGTGGAAGGATTGCAAGAGGAGACATAGCCCAGAGGTGTGAAAATAAGACAGAAAAATTACCCTTCCAAGGGGGTTGGGGGGCTGTGTGTGTAAGGGGGAAGGACTTGGTGGCCTGAGGGAGACCATGCTTTGGCAGCGGCAAGGAGGACCTAGACCCTGCCCAAAGCCAGGACCCCTGCCCCAGCCATGTGCTGGCTCCTCTCTCTCTTGTTGCCACCCTGAGAAACCTGCCTGCACTCTTTGGAAGAAGGGGACTAGATGGGTTGGGGTAGAGGCAGGGGAGCTCACTTACCTTTGTGGGGTATCCTGAGTGACGAGGTGCTCTGTAGGAGGGACAGAAAGGGAGGTGGCATCACTCTCCATTGCAGTGTCCAGCCTCTGTGCCCTGCCTCCCATCCACTCTGCTGTGGAAAGGGCTCTCAGGGAAACCACTCCTTGTGCAATAGCAAATTAGCAGGGTCTGAAGAAGCGACACTGAAGTCTTGAACAGAGTAAGAGAGGAGGGTGGACTGAACAGCCCCACCAGAAGAAGCTGCTTTTCTGAGGACTCTGAAGCACAACATGCCTGATGAGTTTGAAAAGCCAGCAAGAAAGCTAGTGTGGCCACCAGAAAGGAGCAGCTAGGGCAACCATGATAAATTCTGGATTTCCTCACTGGAGTTGGAGGCTAGTGCTTGGACCTGGGTGGTCTGAGAACATATGGGAAGCCCCCTCCCTCTATGGGGCACAGAGAAGATTTCCTGTCCTGCCCAGTGACAACAGAGTGTCCCTTAAGACATCCTATGAGTTCAAGCTGCTGAGCTTTTGCACATGCTGTTCCCTTTTCTTGGAACCCCACTGCCCTTGATTGCCTAGCTCATGCCTACTTGAAGTTTTTGATTTAGCTCTCACCTTACTTCCAGCATAAAGCCTTCTCCAGACACCCGGCCTGAGTGAGGCATACCTCCTCTGCTTTCTGCAGTGCCTGGGGTCTAAGCACTGTCTTACAGCACATGGAAATTCTCTGCTTATTCCCCAGCTCCCGCTGGTGGGCAGGAAACCATGTCCTATCCAGCCGTGTATTCCTAGCACTTACAGACCTCAGGATGTTGACCACAAGGCCTTACCCAAGAGAAGAACTCCTCCTGCCCTCCCGGGTATGGCGCACCCACCTTCGCGGCTGCGGGTGGCACAGGTGGCCAGGACGCCGAGCAGCAGCAGCACCTTGAGGCCGAGCGCGCCTAGCAGGACCGCGATGGCCGAGGCCCCGGCAGCGCTGCGGAAGCGGAACAAGTATACGCTGGCCTCGGCATGGCCTAGGCTGTTGGCAGCTGTACATGTGTAGCGGCCGTCGTGGATCAGCGCGGGCAGCTCGGCGGTCACCTGGTGCCTGAGACCCTGAGGGGGACTCGGAATGGCGGCCGACCCATTGCCCAGGGCCGGGCCGGACCAGGCGAGGGCGGGCTGTGGCTCCCCTTCAGCCGTGCAGAGAGCGCGGAAGGCGTGTGCTGGGCCGGGCAGCACGGAGATATTGACGATCCGTGGAGCGGCTGTTGTGGGGATAAGACAGGCAACAGTCACTGAGCCGCCGTTAAGGTGGGGTTGGGGGTGGGGAGGGCAGGAAGGCTGATTGCTGTGCAAAGACAAAGAAGCACCCCCAACCCCGCCCCTCCGTACGTGAGAGCTGGAGGGGTTGGGGGTGGGGAGGCTCAGAGGAAAGAGATGGGCACTTGGGTGCCAGGCTGTCTGAGTTTCAATTAATGCGAGACCTTGGGCAAGTGATCGTACCTCCCTCTGCCTTGGTTTCTCCATGTGTAAATGGGAATCATAATAGCACTCACCTTATGGGGATTGTTGGGAAAAAATGACAAATTAATACTTGTGGGGTCCTTGGACTAGGGCCTGGACCCAGCCGAAAAGCTCACTGAGTGGTCCTTATTGTTCCAGAGCAGGACTGAAGCTGCAGAGAACCATTGCTCTGGGGACCAGGACTGTTTCAGGCATCTTTGCTAGCAAAGTGCTGGGCGCTTGGTGGGCTCCCTGTGCACTCCCCGGGGACCGCGAGTGTCTTCCAGGGAGGAAACACACACACACACACACACATATACACCATTGCAGTCCTTGCCATATTTAGGACTATCGTCACCACGTCTTAATCTCCCCTCCGTCTCAAGCTACTGGAACGCATTACAATACCTATTCCCGGGCCCTCTGGCCCTTCTTGGGGCTGGGATTCTGTATTTTTACCAAGTTTCCAGGTGGTCCTAACCCACCCTCCGGTGTAAGACCCCTGGGAGAAGTATTGGGTCCTGTCACCCTTCCCAGCAAGCCGCTGGGGCTGGGGCTGGGCAAGCGGGAAGGAAAGAGTCCCCGTGCCCGTCTCACCGGTCACGTGCAGCCGGACGCCGTGGCGACTTTCGTAGCGGTCGTGGACATCGCCCGTGAACTCGACTCGGCAGAAGTAGCGGCCGTCGTCGGCCAGGGCGAGGCGCTCGATGCGCAGCGACAGGTCGTTGCGGCGCGGGTTGCCCAGCAGCCGGAATCGGCCGTGCAGGCTCAGCGCGGTCTGGCAGAGCTCGCTGCCCCTCGCAGCCGCGCACCGGAACACCTGCGGGCCCGAGTACGGCTCTCGCGCGCGCCAGATGGCCGTCAGCGGCCCGTCGTAATGGCGGTGCGGGTGCGTGAAGGTGCAGGGTAGCATTACCGC
>CAUYON010007299.1:0-57504 GCA_963573935.1 Arctocebus calabarensis
GTCTTTATATAGTGATCAAGGAAATGCCATGAAGGATATCTGTAACAGTATGGTCAAAATATTTCTGAATGTATATGAATCGTGCCCTGTGATTGCACCAATGTACATAATTATGATTCAATAAAATTATTAAAAAAAAAAATTTGGTCCCCCCCACCAGAAAAAAAGAATTGACTCACAAAGCAAAAAATAATCTCCCAAGTTTAGCATTGCAGGGATCTACAAGATGAATAGTTTCTTGCTCACATGATCTAAGGCAAATCTATAAGGGTACGAGCCCTGCCAATGGTGCATAAATTCACAAATTTCCCAGTCAGCTTCTTTTTTATTACCTCTTTCCTAAATATAAACAGGTAAAAATGTATCTTCTGATACTTGATTAAAGCCTATACCTTAAAAAAATATTTAACACGAATAAAAAGAAAGATATATCCTCCCCCCAAAGAGAGATACTTTAAGGAATGCAGACAACTAAAATGCAGAGTCATAAAAAAAAGTGCAGAGCAGAGTGATTCAAGAGGATATTTCATCCATAAATTGAGATTATGCTGCCTTGTAAAATAAGCAAGGAAACAAGAAGAGTTTCTGAAAAAAAAAAATTAACAGTCGCTATAGTAATAATTTAATCAGAACAGAAAATTAAGTCAACTTAATCGCCTAAAAGTTTAGGAAGGAAACTTTTTTTTTGAGACAGAGCCTCAAGCTGTCACCCTGGATAGAGTGCTATGGCATCACAGCTCACAGCAACCTCTAATTCCTGGGCTCAAGCGAGTCTCTTGCCTCTGCCTCCCAAGTCGCTGGGACCACAGGTGCCCGCCACAACGCCCGGCTATTTTTTGGTTGCAGCTGTCATTGTTGTTTGGCAGGCCCCGGGGCTGGATTCGAACCCGCCAGCTAAGGTGTACGTGGCTGGCGCCTTAGCCTGTTGAGCCACAGGCGCCGAGCCAGGAAGGAAATTTTTTAAAAGGCACAGTGAAGCATTTTAAGAGTTAATAACTTCTATTAAGGGTAAGAATTCTAGAAAAGGAGAATGGAGAAATAGAGAGGAGAATTACATCAAAGAAATAATGGAGAAAGTATTCTTGTTCAGATTAAATGATGACACCAAGTGCCAAACATAATTAGTAAACATACCCACTTGCATAACAGTAAAATTTCAGACATTTAAGGAAAGGAAAAACTCTGAAACTTGGAGGGAGAGGAGGCTGAGGGCGGGTGGTTATTTCTGGCAGTAATACTGCAAGTTGGAACACAGTAGATCATTTCTTCAATGGACTAAGGAAAGAATACTCTTAACCTATAATTTTACACCAAATCAAATCATTACTCAGCTATAGTGTTAGGAAATTTAGGAGTCAAAGGATGCAGCGCCTTCAAGAAGATAAGGAAAAGGGCCTTGCCTGTGGCTCATCAAGTAGAGCGCCGGCCCCATATACCAAAGGTGGCAGGTTCAAACCCGGCCTCGAACTGCAAAACAGAAAAGTAGCCGGGCATCCTGGTGGGCGCCTGTAGTCCCAGCTACTCAGAAGGCTGAGGCAAGAGAATCGCCTAAGCCCAGGAGTTGGTGGTTGCTGTAAGCTGTGTGACGCCCCTCTACCGAGGGCAATAAAGTGAGACTCTGTCTCTACAAAAAAAAGAGAGAGAGAGAGAGACGGAAAGGAAGCCCTAGAGTTGTGCAGCAGGTCTAGAGTGAAACCAGACAAATGTCACCAGGGAGATTAGTAGTTCTGGGGCAGAGGCCTCCAGAATAAACAAAACAAAATAACAACAACAAATACCTGGTATAATAGGGTGAGGGTGAAACAACTCAAAACAAGATGTAAAAAATATAAAAGCATAAAAAAAAATTCAGGAAAAACAAAAACTTGTAAAAAAAAAAAAAAGAAAGAACAGCATGATACACAACTCATCTCTGAAGTGAACCCCACAATAACATCATAGTAATACTGAATTCTGATCTTGGTTTACCAATTTAATTAAACAGGGCTATACTTTTATTAGAACATATGGGAGGGGATCTAGGATGAGGTATAAAAAGCTAAAAGTAATTTAATTATCACCGAAGCAAAGAGATCTTATCTAAAACCATTAAAATAAATACTTTTTTTTTTTTTTTAAGACAAAGTCTCAAGCTTTCGTACTGGGTAGAGTGCTGTAGCATCACAGCTCACAGCAACCTCCAACTCCTGGACTCAAGTGAATCTCCTGTCTCTGCCTCCCAAGTAGCTGGGACTACAGGCACCTGCCCCAACACCCAGCTATTTTTTGGTTGCAGCCGTCATTGTTGTTTGGTAGGCCCAAGCTATATTCAATCCCGCCAGCTCAGGTGTACATGGCTGGCACCTTAGTAGCTTTAGCCAAGGGTGCGGAGCCTAAAATAAATAGTCTTAAAGACATAGTATTAAGAGGCAAGAAGGAATTATCTGTAGTAATTTCTAAAAGAGTTAAAATGATCACATTTGGAGATGAAGGCTGTGAAATGGCTGAAGCTGAGAGGAGGCTGTTATTTTTTATATATCTTCACTAGCCTTTGATTTGTTTTAATCATGTGCATTTTAATCTCAATTTGACGACAACATTGTCATAAAATCAAGTGTATATGACGACCCAGAAAGAATGGGTGTGTGACGAGGCTTCCAGAGCTACTATGGCATGGTGGGGAGGAATGACTTCTTGGTGTTAATCTGTTACAGATTTTAAACATCATTCAGACAGTATTTCCCCCCAAATTCAGGGACATTCACTTCAGTTACACGATGCATAACTTGTTTATCCACTAAATTCATCTTACTCTTTCTTTTTTAACTTACTTGGAAACAATTTTAGATTTACAAAATAGTTACAATAACAGTACAAAGGGTGCCATGTACATCCTATTTCTAATATAGACTTCATATATAACCATTGTATAATTGAAGCACAGATAAATGTAATCTGCAAACCTTATTTGAATGTCACCAGCTTTCTCATATATTTTCTCCTGGTTCAGGATCCGTGAAGGTGCCCGATCATCTTTAGGTGTCGTGGTTCCTTATGCTCTCCCTTATTCTTTGACAATTTCTTAGTATTTTTTATTTCATGAACTTGATTCTTTTTTTAAGAGTCAGCTATACTGTAGAATGCACCTGAATTTGGGTTTTTCTGTATTTTTGTGACCAGATTGAAGTTACACATTTTTGGCAAAGAGTACCACAAAAGTTATGCTGTCCCCACTTCGGTGTATTATACTGAGAAGAATGTGGTGTCCATGTGTCTCTCAAGTGATGATTGAGAGACATGGTTACATGGTTAGAGAAGCGTCTGCTAGGTTTTTCTGGAATAAAGTTATGATTATTCCTTGGGTAATTGATAAGGACTTTGTAGGAGAAAGAGTTCCATAACCTTTCTTAAATCTATCAATTTATCTGTCATTGTATGTGTAATACATAAACATGATAGTTATTTAACTGTATTGTTTCAATAAAGACTTTCACAATGTTTTTCTTAACATTTATTCATTTATTTATTCAATAAGTATCTTTTTAGTTATTTATGATACTCCATAAAACCCTACTTTCAGTCTGGGGATCATTTATGCTATTGCCTGTAGTGTCATCCAGGCTAACATAAATTTGACCCCACCCTGTGTACTATCCTTCGACAGGAACAGTTATCTTATGCAGGTCTTTGGCCTGGCCTGTGATATGGGAATATAATTGATAGTCCCATCTTTTCGTGGTGGTTGTTATGGAGGAGGGAGACATTTGGCCACCCTCTGCAGGAGCTCTACATTATGAAATCTATGCATGAGGGAGCAGATCAGAGATATGCAAATTTTCCTCAGACAGGATATTCTCAGATCAGCCTTCCTTGACTATAAATTGATTGACCTCATTAACATGCTCAGAGAAAGAATGTGTCAGTCAGAAAGGGACTGACCAGTCTGTGAAAGCAGAGAGTAGACTAATTTTGCAAACATTAGCAGCATTACCCAAAGAGGTTTCAACTGAAAGGATTTTGCTCTTCTTTAGAAGGACAATAGCCAGGCTCCTTGCAGTCAGAACTCCAAGCACTAGAATCAACTCTACTTGCTGATTTTTATTTGTTTGTTTTGTTTCATTTTTTTTCTAAGGCATTGAAAGAGAAAGCATTCTTCATTTGTTTTGAGCCCAGCAGACAAATTGTGTGTTTAAGACAACAACAAACCATACTAAAAAAAAATTAGTTTTGAAAGAATATGATATTTGATGTCAGTGAAAGTTTACTCATCATGGGAAAGATACAAACTTTGTTGGGCTTCCTTTCACAATTTTGTAGTTTTGTATTGTTTGTATTTTGAATAACATAAGGGAAGTTGGGAGGCATGCTAAAATGATTGTTGCCTCTAAAGGTCTTAATCTTGCCCTGTTCTGATCCTATGTTCGCCAAGCAATTTTTGGGTAGTAATTGAGCTTCCCATGTAGGAGTTATTATATGGTTTCCTGGAATGGAATGCTGATATTTGTCCACTTAACAGGCGTTTTTCTCATTATAAATTAATGAATAGGCATTCTGGTTTTACTGATTGGTCTGTGAGCTTGTTTGATTTGAGTCTGCCCCTGAGATACGGGGTGCTCTTAGTGAATGGCGATATCCAGTGTCCAGTGTCAGTCTAACGCCCAGAGTCTGGTTAATGTAGCAAACAAACAGAGCCCTTTTGCAGAAATGTCATCTACGTCCTTTTGCAGACATTCTTTATTTTAATTTTTATTTCCTACCATCTATTTATGTTTGAGGATTAATTGTTCAAAATCAAAGCACCATATGTTCATGTTAGAGAAAATAGGAGAAATCTTAATACCTAATGAGACAAAACAATGTGGATTACAGGTCTGTCCCTACAGGGATGGGGGAAACCTTAATCAGCTTCTAAGGAGCAAGCTAAACTAGGGAAACAAATTGTGAACTAATATGAAATCCTAAGCCCTCCACTGACTGAACAGATTCCCTCTCGGCCAAAGGGACCCCAGAGAAACCTTAGAACTGAGTTCCCAGCCATGACATGATGTGAAGTCAGCAATGCCTTCTACCCCTGCCCTTACTAAAGGTCATTGGACCTTTTTCCTTAAGGGAAAAGCAAAAACCAACGTCGTGATCCTGACCAGCTTTCTTTCCTAATGAGAGACCACCAAGCATGAAGTGATTTAAATCAGTCTGTGGCGTATGCACAGAGAGGGTTTCATGTCCTTGCTTCACTTTTGACCTCAGAGGTCTATCATCTTCTGAACATGGACTCCATAAAGGGGCATACAGCCCACCTGTGTGTGCGTACATGTGCTCTTTTATAAATATTCATGACTCCCCTGTTTCCAGTGTCCCTCCCTGGAAGCACATGTTTCTGGTTTCTGGTTGGGACTCCACTTCCCAGCCTATCGGAATGGTCACCTACATCCAGGCTGCAAACTTTTGTGAGGAACAAAGCTCTCCTTTCTAAATTTGTGAACCTCATCATTTTCTTCAGTTAACAAGACACAAAGACAAACACTATATTATAGAAGTTAAGACCCAAAGAAAATCGTTCCCCGAATGCTAGCATGGAGTGGTTTTTCTGGATTTGATAATCTCTTATTCCAAGGAGTTAACGCCTAGTGAGCAAGATAGCTACATATGCAAAACACATATTGCACAGATATTTTTATATCCATGATGAAATATAGGCTGAGAGGAAGAGCTAGTGTCATGTAAGAGAAATCTCTGCAGAGGAAAACAGACACACAGCAGACAATTAGGAGAGTCAAGGTTTTTGAAGGAGGAAGAGTTCAGTCAGAATTAGTGACACGGCAGACTCAGAAATACTATTGGGCAGTTAGGAAACTGGAGGAGATGTAGGAATGATCAAATGGAATTTAATGTCCATGAAAGCAAGAGAGCCTAAACCTGACAGTAACCTATAGGTAGATAATGAATGGTCTTGAGGTCATGCGTGTGACCTTGAATTTCACAGCAGAGGCAAGAGGGAGCCCTATAAATTTTTAGGTAATAGATGCTTGATGTGTCATAAATATATTTTTTTCCCTTCCAAAAGACAATAGTTTCCACTAAATGTTAGAAAGGAGTTTCTGCAGGCAGAAAGACAGACTAACATTTGGTGGGTGGCTTTTGTATTTCATAATAAGTGCTACTTTGTTTTTTTTTTGTTTTTTTTTTTTTAAGGGAAATGTATTCTAGAAAGCAAACTTTACATTGAAAACCTAGTATCTGGGCAATTAGTCAAGATTGTAGAAGGTAAAATAGAAATGGATAAACTAGAAGTCAGAGACAAGATTTACACATATAAAAGGTTAACTAGCAATATAAGAAGAAAATTAAGAACCCTCAGCAAGTGATTTTCCCGTCTTGATTTGTAAACCTAGAGGCCTTAAGGTCCTAGGATTTTGAAATGCCAAAGGATTCCCTCTGACAATTAAGGGTTCATAGTAGAAAGGAAAGGTAAGGTAGGATAATCAGAGAAAGTTTTAGGGATCTGAGTACTGAAGACTGGGTAGACTGAGAAAAATCAGGAATATAAAATAGTGTTCAAGAGAATTCATGAAAATAATCTTTTCTCTTACAATAGGGAAAAAATACAATAGCTTTCTAGCATCCTAAATCTAATTGATTCAAGCTGCCCCTTGCACATCCCTTTAAAAAAATACACACACATATAGTGTGTGTGTGTGTATATATATATATCCACTATTTTTCAAAGCCAGACAGGTCTTCAGAGTCATCCTGGGTGATTTTCTCATCCCCTTCCCACTATTTCCCTTGCCTTCCTATGCTCCTCTCACACTAAACTGCTTACTTTGCCTTGAAATTCAGATGTTTCACCTGCCTCCATAAGCTCTTCCTTTGTGCTCAAATGTCTTCCCATGTCACCTTGCTTGTCTGGCAAATGCCATTCAAATCTCCTTCAGGAGATCATGGGAAGATTCCCGTCCGTTCTGAAATCTTCCCTCCCTTTGCTGTCTCCCCTGGGACAGCTGATTGCCTCTTCCCTGGCAATGACTGTTGGGGCGCACACATGTCTGTGTTGGACCCTCATCTTAAGCGGCATCTTGCATGCTTACACAGTTGCTCCCCGTGCCTGTATGGACTCTCTGACATCAGGTGTCATATGTCTTCTTTGTCACTATTACCTCAGTGCCAGGCAGATAATAAGTCCTAACTGGAGGAAAACATTCACAGTGAATAAGTATTTAGGATGCCAGTTAATTATCCTTTTTTTCTTTCTTACTTTCAAAATGTAGACCCCTGTAACTCATGCAGATACTAGATTAGAGATAAGGTAGGGCTTGCTCTTCTTTTTTTGCCTTACTCACACTTCTTGATGTGATGAATATTTGCCTTGATACTATGAATATTTGCCTTCAAAAACATGTTTCACCAAAAGACTGCTAAGTAGGCATAAATGAAAGCAAAATGAGAGCTCTGTGAAACCATGCCCTTTTTACAAGAAACAAATTTTATGAATCATTGCCATTTTGAATTTTTACCCCTGTGTTTTGTCCTAAGGGCTCTTGCTTACTAATGACTTGGGAAAAACTGCAAAAAGAAAGTTATCAGATCTATCAATTGTGCTTACCACTAAAGCTTTTGTCATTTTTCTCCCCACAAATGTTAAATAAAGGCCAAGTCAGATTATAATTTAGCTGAAATTTTTCCTTTCAGGATAAGCAAAATAGATGCCAAGTAGAGCAGAAAGTATTGCTTTTCCCACTCTCTAATGGACTCACAACAGCCTGGGAGGGCCTCACTCATTTTTTGGAATAGACAACTTTCTCACTGCCCAGGATGCGTCAGGCTTGATGCCATCCCTGTCATTTAAGGATAATGAACCATCATCCACTGTCAGAAATAAGAACATACTTAATGAATAGGAAAGCTGGCAATCATAACAAGAAAAGTGCTTCAGCAGCACTTCACATTAGAACACATCCTACTTGATTCCTTTTTGTCCTCTTGCTACATTCATGTTTTTTCTCTGAAATACTTAACTGAGGCTTTTTATTTCATTAAAATTTCCTCTCCCTTAAATCTTAAAACTGCTTTGAAAACAGTAGTATTTTCAAATTTTTTTATATAGAAATTCTGTCATCCTTAAAGAAGCAGCATTGCTCCAATATTCCAATATTACTGTGATATGCTTTAATCTAATTTATAACTATATCCAGATTCTGTTAAAAGAATACTGACATACTTTGCAGGGCTTATGCAAATTTTGAACAAAAACATAGTTGAGGAAACAAAAAAGGGGGGGAAAGGGAAAAGCAGGTATATAACAACTTAAAGTTTTTGAATTGCCAATTTTTATTATTATTTTGTGTATTATTTTGGTATGATCTAAATAGACTCATTATGATCATTCGTAAATCTTTAGATAAGCAGCATATATGGGATACTGAAAGGGCTGACATCAAATTCCAGATTCATTACTTCCTAGGAAGACTCCCTAGGGTTTAGAGAGTCCATCAAAGGTAGAGTCAAACTTTCATGAGAGTTGGCCAAGGACTAGCTGCTAGCTCTAATGTGGACTAACTCTTTGGGTAAGATATTAACTCTCTGGGCTTCGGTTTCTTTCTCTGTCAAATGAAGATTATAGCTATACCTATGTCAAAAGTTGTTGAGAAAATGAGATAATACATCTATAGCACTTAGACTTAGGACTTGACACATGGAAGTAATTATTATGATTATCATCTATATGATGAACATGTTGATTTTTACTCCATATCCTTTTTTCATGGTATACATCAAATCATAACCAAGATTTTCATGGTGATGTTTACATTTCAGAGAACTTTTCACATGTATATCAAGGACATACTTAACATGTCCATCAATAAAGTAATGTATTGATATGCAAATTGAAAAACCCTGATGCATCACTCTTCGTAAAGAATCACCTGGAAAAATCTATGTACTATAAAATGTTAACAAATAATGTTGTTTGAAATGTATTACAAAAATAACATTCGTAGTGTACAACATTTATTAGGTCGTGCCTATATGCCAGTCTCTGTGATAGGTGCTTTAAAGGCATTGTATCATCTCATCATCATACATAGAATAATTCTGAGGAAGGTACTGTTATTAATTTAAAAAGCTAAGTAAATGGCTCATCACTATGCAGCCAGTTACAGATAATGCTTTGAACCCAGGCATTCTGAATCCAGTCCTTATGTTACTAATATGCCAATTTACTTTTCAATGGTCGCATGGTGGCTTTAAAACAAACCAGGTAACAATTCAAACCATGTGTATTGGGAGGATAATCACTCATTTGTGCAAACTCATTGCTCTCTCTTGTTTCTATTATGTTACCTTTGAGATGCTGGCTGCCTATAAGTTTATCCTTTTTTGTCTTTGATTCTCTACAGTTTTGACCTCTGGTATTCCTAGGTATAGATTTATGTTTGCTTATCTTAATTAGGATTCTTTGGACACCTTGAAGCCATAAAATGATGGCTTTCATTTCGTCTGAAAAGTTCTCAGCCATATTCACCTCAAATAATGCCTCTATCCTATTTTCTTTCTGGAACTCACGTTTCCATTGGGCCTTCTCACTGTGTTCTCTCTGTATTTGATCCTGTTTTGTGTTCTTTCAAGTTTGTGTATTACTGCTTTCCAAACGTAAATGTTTGTGTAAATTAGCTAAAATGCAAATTCTGTGGTGAGGCCCAAATTTCTGCATTTCTAACAAGGTCACCAGTTTGTGCTGCTGGTTCATGGACTATACTTTGAGTAGCCAAGTTCTGGGCAACACTTTGACCTTTCTATATGCTAAAGTTTTTTTTAATGGTTATTTATTTATTTTTGTTGTTCTTAATGTTTAATTTGGTGTTGAAGCCATCAGTTGAGCTCTTGATATTGTTTGTCTTTCAGTTCTAAAATATCTATTTGGCTATTTTTCAAACCAAGTATTTTATTTCTTATAGTTTCTTACAGATATTCATAAATATGTCTTTTATTTCCTTAAAAATAGTGATTGAGATCATTTCTAAAATAGCCAATCATTTCAATGTGTTCTGTTCTTTCTGCTGCTTCTATTTTTGTTTCTGTATGTGCTTAGTTATCTTCGTATTTGAAAAATTATTCATATAATTTGAGGTTTACAATAAAGCTCTATTCTTACTGATAGAATTGCTTTTACATCTTCCATTGGTCTGGGGCTCCTGACTAGTGTGAGACCATTTTCCAATTGAACTTCCTGGCCACAAGTTCACATAAGAGGAAGTTTGCTTCCAGTTTGACTTTCTTATGAAAATTTAGGCATTTGGGGGCTTAGTTTAACAGTTAAGCTCTTCACTGAAGATGATGCCATGTTTTAAGTTTTGTCCTTTTAAAACCACCAAAATGAAAGCTCAAAGCCTCTTTTTCCCAAATAGCAAAATGTCCTCAGGCAAACGATAACCTATGATCTCTGCAAGACTTGTGTCTCCCTCTCTGGATTCTCATTTACTCCAGAGTTTTAGCTTAGTAATTCCTTCTCTCTCTCTCTGTATCTCTCTCCCTCTCCTCTCTCTCTCATGTTCTCTTGCTCTTTATTGCTTTTTAGTTTGTCCTGATTAGAATGATTGTTCTATATTCTCAAGTCTGCTATTATTAGAAGCAAAAATTTCAGCTACATATCCTTTGTCTATCAACTTATATTTTTATCTTGAAGTTCATTGTCTTTCCCTTGAAACAATATTCAATGTTCCTTAAATAAACAAATATTGCTGATACTCATACCTACTTCCTACAATTTGTTTGAGATCATAATTAGAGTCCAAAGTCTGACTTTGTGCTCCAAAGACATGACAAGCCCCTCATCAACAATTCAGTTCTTTGGCCCCTTCTAGCTGTGTTTCTTCCAAGAAGCCCCAGTCAACCTTCCAAGTTAGGGAACTAAAGAGAAGCAATGGCTCCAAGGAGAATGAGGGTTATAGGCCACATGAGCTTTAAAATGTCCTGAGTATGAATACTCTTAGGTGAACAGATAAAAGTGATCTCTGTAAGAGTATAGGCCTAAAGAATATGCTCCTAGCTGGCTCCTAGCAACACTGATTCTTTAGCCATTTTTCCATGAGTTTATCTCATATTAGAGAATTAATTTAATTTCCATTTGCATTATTTTAAAGTAATATCTGATTATCCAACAAATTAAAGAAGAAGAAATGGCTCAGCACCTGTAGCTCAAGCAGCTAAGGTACCAGCCACATACACCAGAGCTGGTGAGTTCGAATCTAGCCTGGGCCTACCAAACAACAATGACAACTACAACCAAAACATAGCTGGCCATTGTGGTGGGTGCCTGTATTCCAGCTACTTGAGAGGCCAAGGCAAGAGAATTGCTTAAGCCCAGGAGTTGGAGGTTGCTGTGAACTGTGACGCCACAGCACTCTACCCAGAGCAATAGCTTGAGGCTCTGTCTCAAATAAATAAATAAAAAATAAAAACGTAAAGAAGAAGAAACAGTAAACAAAGTTTTTCTACCCTTACTGTTATTAGAATGATGACATACCTTTTTCAGATTTCATTTAGCAACTGTTCACACTTTACAGCAAATCACATATCTCATTATATAAACATCACTAACTCCATTTATTGTCTATTGATAAGCACAAACAGGGGATTTATTCAGTACCAAGCCAAAAGAAAGAATTAAGCCAGTGCTTAAGAAATTTTGAAAATACTTTAAAATAACTTATCAATTGTTATGTCAAATCCACATTTTTAACCTGTTTGTATACTTTTGACCGTAAGCATATTCAATACCACTTAATAAGGGATTTGCTGAACTGCAACATTGTTCTCAGAATATAGAGAATAGAAAAAATTTAAAATATGATTCTTCTCTTTAAAAGATCAAATATAATTTATTTTCTGTAGTAAAAGGTAGATATGCACACAGCTGAGGTGAGAAGAGAAGAGGGTAGCAGAGGTAATGAGCTTCAGTGGGGACAACAGGTTGGGGAAATGGGTGAAGTAAGCGTGAGTGTGTTAAACATGTCTGTTGAAGAGCAGTAGGACAAAAGCCTGAATGAAAAGGTACATTACTGGGATCTAAAAATCTTTGACAAAGGAATTTGTAATTCATCATCTATTTGTGGCAGGGGGGGTGTATTCTAGATTTTCTGGAGGAGAATAAGCACAATAACTAAGAGTTTACGGTCATTAGACATTTCCCCATTATTTCTGATACAAAGTAAACAACAAATAGGTGCTGGGCAATCTTAGAGGGAAAACTACCAATTTGTACTTAAAAAAAAAACCCTATTTAAAAAATTTAAAACTTTGGCTCAGTGCCCATAGCACAGTTTTTATGGCACCAGTCACATACACTGAGGCTGGTGGGTTTGAATCTGGCCCAGGTCAGCTAAACAACAATGACAACTACAACAAAAAATAGCCGGGCCTTGTGACAGGTGCCTATAGTCCCAGATATTTGGGAGGCTGAGGCAAGAGAATTGCTTAAGCCCAAGAGTTTGATGTTGCTGTGAGCTGTGACACTACAGCACTCTAGCAAGGGTGACATATTGCGACTTTGTCTCAAAAAAGAAAAATAAATTAAAGCTTTTACTTAAATACACTATATTAAATAAAAATGGTCCAAAGATATTTTCAGTAAAAGATCACTAGACCCAATCCTTGGATATTCTGGTGTAGTATCTGGAATGAGATGAACATGTCTGGAATACACTACTTATAATAAAAAGTAAATGACTGTGCTACAATAAGTGATAGTAGAAATGGAGAAGAAAATTATCAAAAAGAGTTTCCCAAAAAGAACCTCAGCAGTATTTGGATTCTGAACAAGAAAAACAAAGGGGGGAGAGAGAGAGAGAGAGAGAGAGAGAGAGAGAGAGAGAGATGATCATATCAAGGATGACTCTGATACTAGAGACTAAAAGGTATACAACAAATGTTGATTGATTGAATTAATGTGCATAACAGTTGCATTTAAACCTCAACGAAATAATACAAGGAAAAATCCAAGGCACTCAATTTATTAATCCATAAAAATATAGTGAGAATGGAAGTGAGCAATAGTATAGCAGAATAACTAAGCCCCAATCTCCCCAGTGATGACTGTCAGTTTAATTATCACTGGTAACCAACCTCATAGAAACTAGAAATAATGTATAATCAAGGAGGAAATGATGACATCTAGATGCATAGTTCAGAAATAGTCATTATTATCAAGGAGAAATTATACCCAGCCTAATTTTTGAGATATAATTACATATTGTTTTTCTAGAAGTAGTCTTTAGTTGTCTTAATCTTTAGAATGGATCAGTTCCAGAAGCAGTAAAGATAAATAGAAAAATCTGTGGGTGGCACATGACATTGAGTCAGAATATTCTGGCTGGTTTATTAACTTTTGATGAGTTAACTCATTTTTGGAATGAAAGACAAATATACAAATACTCTCCCTAAGTTACCTTAAGCAAGTGTCTTATTTTTCTTCAGCCAGTTTTTGTATTTAAATGTGAGAAGACTGGATTGAATAGTCTCTAAATTTATTCTGGTTTTAACCTTGTTTTGATTATTTTATGAGACGGTCAGTCGGGTGCAGCTGTAAGAAAAGACAGAGGAAATGTTCAGGGGAAACAAAATGTATGATACTTCCCAGTCCGAGAGACAAAACCCACAACATGCCACACAGAGCCACTTGGGGACCAAGAGGTCAGGAGGCAGAAGACAGGAATGAGGGAAAGTTTAGGCAAGATCCTTTGTTGGGATTTCCAGGGGAAAGGCAAGGCAGGGCAGAGGGAAGTTCAGGACCGTTAGTTTGAATAATTTCAGTGGGCTTTAAGGTGACTCCTGGCATTTGGTTGATTAAGGCAGAAGAACATTGCTTCTCAGGGTTTAAGGGCTAAATAGAGGAAGTGTGACTTTGGATTGGTTATTTTGCATATCAAAGGCACACTTCTGGCTGAGCTCTTGCCATTTCCCAGAATTGGGAGGAGCAGTGTCTACCTAGAGAGGATTTTTAAGATGTCAAAATATCTTAATAAATAGAATATACATATACCTACACAAAGCACACCCAGAGGGTGCCAAAAAAAGCATACAAATGTATACACATTTTCAGAAGAGAAAGAACTGTATTAAAATTGTAGTACTTAAATTACATTTGATGTCTGTAATTATAAGAGATGCAAAATACAATATATAAGATATGGGAAAAAAGGGATGTATGTGTACCAAGTGTTATTAGTACATATTAAATATTACAATTTTAATACTTTTTTCCCTTCTTAAAATGTGTATACATTTTTGGCATCCTCTGTGTATATGTGTGTGTGTGTGTGTGTGTGTGTATGTATAGGGATATGTATATAATTTACTTATTTTAATGTCTGAATCAAATGCTTAGCCAGATATTTTGTAAGGATTAATTTGTACTTGAGAAAACCTGAAGAAAATTCAAGATTTGCTTGTGTTAATAAAATTCATGTAATAGTACTTTTGAAAATAATAATGTGTGCTGCCTCATTGCACTCTTGAAAAGTAGTGATGGCAATAATATTAATAATAATAATAACATCCTTTCTGCTCTTCTAAGAACAAATAATAAACATTAATTCAGGAAAATGAAAGAGCTGGATAGTAACTTTAATATATATTATTCAATTATTCTATTTTCCAGTCTTTTTACAAGTCTCCCAAATTTATTTAATTCTAATATGAACAATATATTTAGTTACTTAAGAATGTCAATCATTCAATTGACATTACTGAAATAAGTGTGTAGTATATATCTTATATATTATGTAGGATATCTGGCTTATCATTTGGTACAGATACTGGAATGGATAAATTATATTTTGGGGAAGGAAAAGATAAAAAATATAACTAACATTGTATCATATCCTAGCTTAAACAGTTATTAACTTTAATGAAATATATATATATATATATATATATATATATATATATATATATATATATGTTCATAGATGTGATACAGAAACACATACATGTCCTGATTCCACATATGTGGTGTTACCATTACATGTTTATGCACATAAGTTGTCTCTACTGATATAAAGGGACATAAAGAGTTATTTCACAGCTCCCAGCAGTTGCCTATCCCAAGTACTTATCATTTTTTCCGCTTACTAGTCCCCCTCTGGAATCCGAGTCCTCCCTTCCGATGACCATCAGAGAGCGTGCTCCCCTCTAACTTCCATCTCTCTGTAACTGCACATGTGCACCAGGAAGCAGCACATGTCCACATGTGATGGTCCAGCCTTCAGATCACTGCCCCTAGCAGTTCTCTTCAGCCACTTCAGATGATACATAAACCCCGCAGATATACCTATTTAAGAAAACTCATTGAGCACATTTTTGCTGTAATGATCTTCTATATGACAAAATATCGTTGCTGGGCCAAAGGTGAGATCCTCAGAAAAGTGTAGTCAAACAATTCCTTTAAAGTTTTCTGTGTACTCTAGGCAGACTAATTCCTTAACTGCTAGGATCTTTAGGTTACTTTAAAACACTATGAATAAGGGGCGCTGCACCAGACATTGAGGTCCTAGGAGATGGATTGGAAGAAATTCCCACTTCATCCATGGATGTTTCTCAGAGATGCACAGGCTAGACGGACAGACTGAAAGAGCTGAAAATAAACCTGGCTGTGAGAAAATAAATGTAAGTCCCTTCAACCAAAGTGCAGAAAATAAAAGTGTGGTGGAGTGGGCTAGACAGATTGGCTCAGCCTAACTATCTGAGGAACAGTGAAAATTCTAAGTATATTATGAAGTTGAGTGACATTCACTTTGTCCTTGGCATGTGATCTATGAGAAGAAGAATCCTGTTCAATAAAGGAAAAAAAGTATATCCCTAGGAGTCAATAGCTATGCTTTCAGAATACTCTTAGTAAAAGCTAGCATACGGATGCTCCTTCCTAGGAAACCAGGGAAACAGACTGAGTTTAGGAGTCCAGGAAAGGCAGGCAGAGATGGCAGGGGTGGT
The DNA here is from genome assembly GCA_963573935.1 of Arctocebus calabarensis. Lineage (NCBI taxonomy): Eukaryota > Metazoa > Chordata > Mammalia > Primates > Lorisidae > Arctocebus > Arctocebus calabarensis. Next base: position 15,967 of record CAUYON010007299.1, read on the forward strand.
GGATTTGGGATTCACACAGTAGAACCACACAGCAGGCTCTGACTAGTCATCCGTCACCCCTGAGAGAACCTCCAAAGCTATAGGTTTACAGTTAGGTATATCATCTGCCTCTCAGTAGTCTCTATCATGGAAATTACTGGAGAATTTCACCCTTCCTGATATAAGGAGTTGGAGATTGTGAACATTGACATTAAGGTGTTGTGACCTACCTGTACACACTAACGTATTGCTTATACATAATCTATAACTCACTTGATTACCATAATAAAAGGTTTTTGTTGAGATTTTATAATGCTCCCAATACTTGTCTAAGTGGCTTACATAGATTATCTAATGTAATATTTAGGATTAAATGTTCACACTTCTATGTAGTTGGAATTAACCTTGTTTTATAGGATTAACCTCATATTATAGGTAAGGAACCTGGGGGGCAAAGAGGTTAAGTAATTTACCCAAGATCACAGAACTTCTAAGGGTAAAGATAGGGATGTAGACTTGGACTTCCTAAATCCATGGGTCATGTTTTTATTCCTAATAATATACTGTTTTACAATCATTTGATTATAATTTTAACTGGAAGAGAAAATAAGAACTGTTTTCCTAAGACCACCACTTTTGTCTTGTCTCTGTAGATTGTATTGAGCAAACTAAATGAATTTGGTATTTTTTGTCCAAGTTCTTTCCTTTTTTTCACTGTCCCTGACAATTATATCTGCCCCTCCAAAGTACCATGAATGTCTTAGTGCATTGCATAATGCAAATAGCCCAGGTAGCCAGTTCCATTGGTGAAAAAAGTAAATATACCATTGTGTTATATAGGAGAAAACTTAAGATGTCCATCTTTAGAAAGTCTTCTATCTGGCCTGGGTCTATTTCTGTTCCAAGACATCTAGCAAGTATCTTTAAGTAAAATAAATCACTGTCTTAACTCATTCTATGGGAGCTTTTGGAGTCATACAAGAGAACTGACACTTTTAAAGTAACATTCTTCTTTTTAAAAAGCAGTTAATTTAAGAAATGGTATGCTAGACACCTTTATCACACAATTCTCTTTAATACATAGATACTGCTTGTCACACTAGGCTTTTGTCACTGTTGCTGCCATTGTGAAATATAAAGTTGAACTCAGCTCTTTGAAGCCTGGGAGGCAACAAAATACTGAAATATAGCTCTCTCTGACATCATTACCTAAAGTCCAAAGCCTCGCCAGCAAGGACACCTATCACCTCCAATCCCATCTGCCAAACTGGTGAGGCCATTTGCAGCCATTTTTACTATGTTTATATAGTTAGTTTACTCTGAACTCATAAACATTACAAAAGATAAACCTTCACATTTTGCACCATATTTGATTCTTACTAAGGAAAGAAATGAAGGAAATATAGAACAAACCACTCTACAGCTGTTTTGATTTTGCCTCTTTGTTTCCCTTGAGCTAGCTATGGCATGTATGAATTTTTAATTGAGGTGAGTTAGTGAATTAGTGCTTTACCTACCACTTTATGTTAAAAATCACCTCTCATTCAATGGGTGTATTAGTCATGCCTTGAATGAGAATAGTTAATTCCCTCTTTACTTCTAAGCTGACAAAATCATAATGTCAGTTTGCAATTCAGAGTTGGTTTTGCTCTTGTCTATTGCCATATTCTTGACTGGCATTGATGTATTAGAGAAAGAAGTTACTGAAGCCTTATTTCAAGCACTTCCATAGCCTTAGAATGTGAACTGAATATATTTGTCTGGAAAAAACCTCTCTAACACATGGTAATAAAAAATACAATTTGGTATTGTTTCACTTATGATCAGGTAAGGCAATAAGACATTCCTCCAAATCCTATATTCACTATTCCAAGTGTGTGTATTTTAGGTAAAAGACTATTTTCATATTTTCTTTTGAAATGAACAGCTCCCTGCAAGGGATGGAATAGACAGAGATTTACATTTACCCCAAAGGTGAAGTTTTAAGTACAATAATGTTACTATAATCAGTAGAATGCAAATTATGTACTCCAGGGACCAGAAGGCACAACTCTAACTTCAGAGATTTCCAAGTAAAGAAGCAGAACTATTCATTTTCTAAGGTTTTTCGAAAGTATATGGCAGATTTGGAATAACCTATGATAGCATCAAATCCACATGGATGAAAAGTTGTAAATTAGTAACAAGGATATTGGTGTATTGCTTTACTTTTTAATGTAAAATGTTCTATCCTGGAGGGGAAGATATACTTTAGTACTACTCTCAACAGGACATTCCCCCTTTTCTTATTAAATTCACTCATATTTTATAGCACTTGGTTGGTTTTTTCTCCTCTGTATTCTCTCTAAAAAAAATATTTGGAATAAATTAATCTCATGGGGCAGTAAAAATCCTTCAATGTATGTAGTCTACAAACTATTTTTCTTGCCTGTGGTACAGACAGTTCATTACATACATGGCACAGGCTGAGTGCCAGGTATGTTCCAAGAGCTTTATATGTAGTAAGCATTTGATTTTTGCAATCCTACTGGCAGGTGTTACTACCATACCCATTCTATCTAATGGGAAACTGAAGCATACACAAATAAAATTACTCTTTCACATAGCCAGAAATAAAGGGGCATACATTTTGATCCATGCAGTCCAGTGTCAGAGACTGCTTTTAACTAGAGTGGCAATATAATTTGTGTGATCTAAACTGAGATAATTTTGAAAGGTAAAGGGGGCCCTATTCATAATTACATTGGACAATAGGTAAGAACTGAGATGACTTCAGGAAAATCAAAATATATGATCCCCTTACTCATAATCTTCTGTGTTGCCTGAAGTCTATTTATTACCATACTTACTATTTTGCTATATGGGGTATATATGTAGGGTAATTATAGTCCTATAGTTAATGTAGACAATTTATCATTCAAGAAAGCAGCATATAGATAATACATTTTTTATCCGTAATAAACACAACGCAGAGTAGAAGCTGCTATCAAGTGTGCCTACATCTCTACACATTTTCAAGTGTCTCCCAACTTCTTTATAAAAGGACATTAACTACATTCCTCTTAACAAAGAAGAAGGCCTACTGCTATGGAAATGAAGTCTAGCTTCATAAATTCTGTGGCATAGTCACTTATCACAATATAAATCTAATGGTGACAAGTCAAAATAAATTAAGCAGTGTGAGCTTCTGACATACAACTTTGTTTCCAGAATGCAAATCAGCCTAAATAATCTTTAAGGTAACATCAGATTATGTTCTTTAGAAGAAAACATATCTAAAATATATTTCTAACTCATGGAATAAAGTTACTTTCTAAAGAGATTGATGGAGTTGTTACTGAGGACAATGAGGATTTAAATGAGAAAATCTCATTTATGGTGAATAAGTAACTTCATTTGATGCCTGCAGAATTCATCTTCTTAGAGTTAGAGCATTTCTCACACATGGGAAATTTTCTTTAAAGGAAACATATGAAGAAACCATACGTCAAATGCAGGGTCATTATGTGTGTAAATTAGTTCTTATAATAAATGAGCTTATAGATTCTGAGTTTTAAATAAGCCAGTTGCAATAAGTGGGCATATGAAGGAGATTTAAAACTAATCAGAATTAGTTTTCGCATTAATTCACAGAAATTCTCCTGCTTGAAACTCTTATATACCCAACCATCCTTTTATCATCCTTTTCTTAGGGCTTAGACGTCAAGATCTACTATATATCCTAGTTGAGCAATAAGAAATAGTCATTTATGGTTACTTTGCCATTTAGTGGAGGGAGCAAGAAAAAATTCACTATTTGCCTATGCAATTATGTAACATATAGTCATTTTGGTAAGTTAAAATGTCAGCAGAAAGAATGAAGTAGAGTCCTTTGAAAATCTACTTCTTTATAAGACCAGTAAAATGGTCAGACTTTACTGGAAATTGAGATATCCATAATGTTCTTTAAAAAGTTCAAACACTTGGGAATCCAAAAGTCCATGTGCATGGGCATGGCTATGCGTGTGCTCAGAAAAGGCTTAGGAAAGTCCTAAGCCCTAAGTTCTCAATGTTGGTTGCCCTTGAAGGCTATGCAAATATAAACCGAAAGCTAAGGCACAACTGTAACTGCCTGATAGAGTGTTGAAAGTATTCTTCAACCATCATAGACCCTATATAGATATGGTCTCTCCTTCCTTCATACTGATATTGCCACACATTATATATATATGTGTGTGTGTGTGTGCGCATATGTATTTATGTGTGTGTGTGTGTATATATATATATATATATATATATATAGAGAGAGAGAGAGAGAGAGAGCAAGAGAGCCTATCAGCAGAGATTTATAATTATTGTCTATGTAGTTGTCTTTTAAATCAGAAGAAAGAAAAAAAGAATTACAAACAAAAACTTTACATTGCGTGTTTAGCCCAATTTTTTTTTTAAATAGAGCAAAGAAACACTAAGGAAACTAAAATGGTGCACTCAAAACCATCCATTTAAGACAAATAAAGGCATTAATAAAAGAATACAGCACTAAAATTCTCAAGACTTATAGACGACAAATAGCAAAATAAAAGATGTAAATCTCACTTTAATAATTACTTTAAATGGAGATGGATTAGACATTTTAATCAAAAAACAGAGATTAGAGTAGGTTTAAAATGATCCAACTGTAATAGAATGGAAACTATATATCAACCAAACAGTAAAACAGGAATGCTGGACTTGGACATAACAATATCAGACAAAATACACTTTAAAACAAACAAACAAAAATGTTGCTGAAGGAAAAGACATTTTCTGGTGATAAAATATCACCATCTAGAAGATAATAACATATATGGATCTCACAATGGAGCTTCCAAATACAGGCAACAAAATCTGACAGAACTGTGGGGAAAGAAGACAATTCAACAGTAGTAGTTAGAAAGGTCAATATCCCCAAAAGGATAGAACAACTAGGCAGAAGATCAACAGCTTGAACAACAGTATAAACCAACTAGGCTTAAGAGACATCTACACAGAACTCTATACAATGACAGCAGAACATGTGAATTCTCAAGTGTGCACAAAACAGTACGTCAGATAGTCCATATGTTATCTTGTGAAATAAGTCTGAGGATATTTAAAAGGATTGAAATCATACAAAGTATACTCTTTGACCAAAATAGAAAAAGAATAAAAATCAGTATCAGAGGGAAGTTTAGTATGTCAATAATATGTGGAGATTAAATAAAACACTAAAAGTGACAAGGAAAATTGGAAAATATTTTGAGATGATGAAAATTAAACTTATATACCACCCTTAGGAAATACTGCTAAAAGATCCCTGGTCACATGGAGCTTTAATTGCAAAGAAAAACAATAAAGCAACAAACAAATTGTTATATTAGGTAATTCCCTTAGACGATTAATGTTAAAAATGAACCAAAAAAAAAAATACATCTGTCTATGCCACAATCTTTTATCACAGTTCAGGATGATTATACACATGGTTTGAGGAATCGACTTTTAGGGAAAGGAAACACTCAATAAGACTTTGTCAGCCAACGAAAAAAAGAGTAGGTTCTGCAGTCTCTTTCCTACAGTCAAGCTAGGGAAGGTTCTTCTGCTGGATGTGCAAGATGCACTGTATTCCAGGGAATGGGTTCTTTTTCCTTGCACTTCTTTTCATAGGCAAGTATGAAAACAGCATAACTGTTAGTGGGGGGAATACACAGTACACTTTGGGCCAATATAGTTGGCCTTTTTGTGTCACCTATTAGAGAATTATTGCCTGGGCACCTAAAACCCTTGTCTGGTGCTAGAATTGTGTTCTCAGACAATGGGGATTTATACTCCCCCCACTCACCTTTTCCCCATCTCCCATGTGAGGGAGGGAGTCACTGAGCATTGGGAAAGTAAGAAGGGTACAAGGTCTAAGATCGGACCCTTCTAGTCACCATTCAGGCAACATAGGGAGTAACTGCATAACCCCATTCCAGGTTTGGCTGAAAAACTTTTGATTATTAGACAAATCAATATCCTTGATCTTCTTTTTATTTTTATTAATATACTATTGGTTTTAGAATATCTCAAAGATCCTCAATATTATGTTTTAAAATAAGAAAAAACTTAGACATGTTATATTTGGGGCTAAGAAAACACCCTTGTCCTGAAATGAAGGGATTGCCCGTGATGACGACCACATACTGACAGGCTAAATGGATTCCAGCCTCAGACTCTCACTCTCTCTGGAAACACTATTTTCATGGTACATTTACCAAATGCTTTATTATAATTGAACTTCTATGAAACTACATATTATGCAAATAAATTAATTATCATTTGTAGCATTACAATGGCTAGTAAATCAATTCATAATTATATGACACTTAAAATAAATAGAATAACACTCTTCAAATTTCCCTTCTGAAGTGCTAATGCACAATATTCTCTGTAGCACAGCAATAAAACAGTAAAAGGAAAAGAAATATTATACACCGAACTGTGGATACTGAGTGTAAAACAAAGCCATGGTGTTTGCAAGCTTTGCTTTCTGTCCTTTCCTACAAAAGCTTTTTGAATACTTCAAATACTCTGAAAAACTACCTATAAATATATCAAATATACTTTTATTTTCATAATCAGTAATTCTCATCTGAGGTGAGAACAGAGTATTTGTTGAAAAAACTTTCTTAATGTTCATCTTTTTCTGATGTGAAATATTGTTTTTAAGAAGCATCCTGCATTGAAAAGATTGCTTTGTCAAAGGAGAATAATTGATATGTGGATATTAAAAAATAATAATGATGTACAATTCCTTCCCTAGTATTGTACTTGCAAAAGATGTGGATTGAACACAATATAGCTGGTAGTACCTTCCTAAGCATTTCAATAGATAGAGCCTCCCCAGGAATCAAGATACAACAACTCTGAAGACAGGCACTAGATGAACAGGTGGATCTGAGGCCTTGGAGAGACAGTGAGCATAAGACATCAATAAGACATCATTCCTTATTTTATGTTTCTTTATTTCTTTGTCAATATCTAAAGATCCTATAATCTAAAGACTGCTTGTCATCCAAATATCCAGGGAAGTATTTGACATACCCCATACCAGTGGTTCTCAATCTGTGGGTAGTGACCCTTTGTGGGTTGAACGAAGAGAGATCACCTAAATACATCCTTCATATCAGATATTTACATTACAATTCATAACAGTAGCAAAATTAAGTTATGAAGTAGCAACGAAAATAATTTTATGTTTGGGGGTCACCACAACATGAGGAACTATATTAAAGGTTCACGGCTTCAGGAAGGTTGAGAACCACTGACCTGTATAGTCAGGCATTTAAAAGCTTTCAATAGATATAGGAGCCAAGTTGGCTTATTTTATTTTATTCCTACAATGGAAATTGTATATACATGTGTATACCAGGAGCCATGCTCCAAAGCCCAAATGGAATGTACAATGAGATGGGGCTTTGACATGCTCTGTTAGCAATGTTTTCTTCCTTCTGTAGTAAATCATAAGTATGGCAGCAACGTGCTGTCAGAATATAAGATAAATAATAATTTTCTTAAGCCCCAGGTACTCTAAACCTCTAGATGAGAAGAAAACCAATTTAGAAACAGTTTTATTTTGTGGAGTATGGTCACACAATCACAGTACCAGCAATAGGAGCCTTAGGGTCTCCAAAGGGTGTATCTGTGGACTCAGAAAATGCATGTGAATCTTCCAGTTCCAAATCTGTAAAATGTGAAGATTGAAAACTTACCAACCCACTCTGAGAAAATGTTGTAAGCTTAGAGTTAAATAATATTAAATTGATAGTATTATTACCAATTCCAAATGCAGTATAATTGTGAGTAAAAATCTCATGTTTTATTGATTCATTTCATAATTTTAGAAGAATCCAATGAATAGTCATTGCTAATAATTTTAATAGTTGTCAAATACTTATCATTAAAACTTACCTAAATACCTACTCAAAAGTACCAGAAAAGAGCAACCTTTGTTCAATCATTCTTTCAATCAACCTGTTTTGAGAGAATGTGTCAAGCTCCACCATTAATGAAAAAGCATTTAAAAACTGATTCAGAAATGTGTCAGCAAGGACCAAAAGACAAAACAAAACAAAACAGTAAACAAAAAAAGCACAAAAACTCTATCTTTGTTTTTGATAAAATAAAATCATAATTATAAAAGAAAACCATGTTCACTAACCTAATCCTTGTACCAAAAGACACTGACATCACGGTAAAGTGGACGAATAATAGGCTTAGAAGTCAATCTCTTATGAATACAGATCTCAGCCTTACTTTTATTAGTTGTGAACAAGTCACCTAATTTCTCTAAGTTTTAATATTCGAGTCTGTAATGTAGGAAAAACATGACATTTACATGTATTTTATAGGGTGGTAAACCTGAGTTTTGACACATGCTGGCATTCAGTTACATGCTGTTTTATTTTTTCTCTCCCATCAGAATGCCTTCTCATATAAAGCATTAAGTTCTATCCTTCATCTCTTTTCTGTTTCAGACAAGAGCACTGGTCTTCGTTCTTACTCTTCAGTCAGAAGAACTAGGTAAATGCTGAGGTTTGTGAGTAACTGGCACCTTGGACTTCATCTATGAGGAAACAAGACTGTCTCATTTTGCTTCAGCTGAATGGAATGCAGTCAGCCCTCCATAGCCTCAGGTCCACATCCATAAATTCAACCAACCACAGATATAAAATATTTGGGGGAAAAACTAATATAATAATAAATATAAATAAAAAATATAGTATAACAACTATTGATGTAGCATTTATACTGTCTTAGGTATTGTAAGTAATCTAGAGATGATTTAACATATACAGGAGAATATACAAATACTATGCCACTGTATATAAAGGACTTGAGTACCCACAGGTGTTGGTGTCCACAGGAGTCCTGGGACCAATCCCCCACAGATAGAGGGATGCTGATACTCAGTGAGGGAATATTGTCAAGGTTCTGTCCCAGTTGAACCCGAGAGCCCTTGACAATGCTCCCATTGCTTAACTTTGAGAGAACCCATCCATCCATTCTTACTGGGCAGTCGTTTCAAATGATTAATGCTTTTGCTTACTTTTGTATGTTATATTTCCCCTGAGAAGAGATGTATGTAACATTATTAACCTCTGTTACTGTAATAAAAACAGTCAGCATTTATTTTCCAACTAGCCAAAGTGCTCAAAATAAACCAAATAAACCCCTGAATGAATGTGTTCAGGGCAAGTTCTCATATCTAGCTTTTCACAGACATTTCTACTGCTCCCTTCCAGCTGAACCTTCCTTCCCAGACCTCTTAGCACAATTAAATTACTCCTTGATGCAAAATAAGTAAATAAAGTCCTAACTAAATAGTTAAGCAAGAATGATGAAGTTTCAGAGAAAAATGCACGTTATCTAGGAAACCTGAAAATATTCTGTCCTCCAGCAGAAAACCCTGATTAGGGACTGATGCTCTAACTAAACTGCATTCGAATGTATATTTGCTATTCTTCTTGTCTGGAAATGAGTGGAAGTGCCTTGTAGTAGGCAAAGTAATCGATATCCATGTCTTCATCCCTGGGACCTATGAGTATGTCACATTCCATGGAAAGGGAGCCTTGAAGTAGCAGATGGAATTAAGGATGCTATCTGATCTTAAGATGTGAAGTTTGTCCTCGATTATCTGGGGGTGCTCAATGTAATCACAGTGTCAGTAAATGGGCAGAAGAGGAGAGAAGAGTGTTGTAATGTGAGGTGAAATCCACTTCACTGGCTATAAAAATGGAATCAGGGCCATGATTCAAGGAAGGTAGGAAGACTCTAAAAGCCAAAAAAAGCAAAGATTTGGATTCTCCCTCACAATATCCAGAAACAAACATAGTTCTGCCAGCAACTTGATTTTAGTCTACTGAAACCCATTTCAGACCTATAGAGTTGTAAGATAATACTTCCGTGTTGTTTTAAGCCACTGAGTTACTGGTAATTCATTATAGTGGTCATAGAAAATTGATACACGTAGATGAAAAATGTTTATTCAAGTTCACCTATGCATGGTAAGTAAATTGGGCTTTCCCACTTAGCGCCAAGAATTTGGTTACTAGTTCAAAATTTGGTTACTAGTGAAAGATATTTTAAACTCTACCAAAGGTGGAAACTGCAAATGTTCTTCTGATTGACTACAACTTTAAAATTTTCAGATCTGATTTTCTATATGTTTGCTTATCCACTATTAACATTATTATTATTTACTTATAGTTATTATTTCATAAAATATAACATTTTTATAACTTTTTTTCTCCTTGGCTATCTATGTTTCTAGTTTTGGGGTGGTGCCTTGATATTTTTGTTGTTATATTTCACAGATGGATTAGCATTCTGGGGAGAATCAAAATCTGTCCCTCCACTCTGAGTAGAAGTGGGTTCATTTCCCTAAAATATACAGGATCCTCAAGTTGTCCTTTCTACCCTTCCTACATTTTTTTACACTGCCCTATATTCTTCTGTATCAGGCTAGTAGTGGGAATAAAACTCCACTGCTACAGGGTTCCTGGAAGTCATTGGAGAGAGAGTTAATGAACTCCAAGAAAGAAGGAATGGGGAGCCTGCAAAAGTGTATAAAATTTCACTTGACTTTTAATATTGGGGGATTAAAAAGAGCACTGTGTTTGATTGTGTGTGTGAATGCATGCTCCTATGCTGGAGTCACTGTCACAAATCAAATCAAGTTGTTGGGGTCCCTTAACAACTCAGGCACTGTGGAAGTACCATGCAAATGTGAAGGTCAACATATGAGACAAAGTGTTTCTAAATCTTAGTCTAATGGAAGCCTCTTTCACTAAAAGGAATGAATGAAATTCAATATAGTTTTCAACTCACTTAAGAAACCAAAACTAAGTTAAAGATACTCCTTGATCTTACCAAAATTACTGAGCCCTGCTCAAAAAATAAAAAAATTACAAAAATAGCCAAGCATTGTGGCAGATGCCTATAGTCCTAGCTACTTGGGAGGCTGGGGCAAGAGAATCACTTGAGGCTCGGTGCCTGTGGCTCAAGAGACTAAGGTGCCAGCCACATACACCTGAGCTGGCGGGTTCGAATCCAGCCTGGGCTCACCAAACAACAATGATGACTGCAATCAAAAAACAGCTGGGCATTGTGGCAGGCATCTGTAGTCCCAGCTACTTGGGAGGTGAGGACAGGAGAATTGCTTGAGCCCAGGAGTTGGAGGTTGCTGTGAAAGAAACAAAAAGTGAGAGAGAGAGAGACTCTACCTCAAAAAAAAGAATTACAAAAAAAAACTACTGAGCCCCTCTACTCCCTCCCTTCAGAAAAAATAGACTTCAAAGAATCATTCCTGAACACACACATTCACATAACACCCCCCCACACACACACAACACATCTCATACAATTTGTTTTATTGGCTCTTCTTATATTAGGTATTTGCAAAACATAATCCATTTTCTTCTTGTGTAAAGAAAAAAACATGAAGTAATAAATACAAGAGCTAGTTTACTAAAACCTCTAAAAATGATTGGGCCCAAAGTAGAATAGTTTTTAAAATGTGTGGAAAGAATTCCCAACAGAGAAGCCAAAGAAGTTTTTCAACTTCTCTTGATTGGTTAATGCACAGTCCATTACTACCACACTTTCAATCCCCCTGTGGCTTACCACTGCTCTTAGAAAAACAGCCCGAATCCTTGCCACAGTCTGGATTCGTGACCTTGTCTGTAAAGCTTCTTCTACCTACCCTTCATTCCCATTTCAGACTCTGCCCTCCCTGGCCCACTGAACCTCAGGGACATTATTTCCTTCTGTTTCCCAGACATGCCAGTCACATTGAACTCTTTAAGTCTCTGAACTTACTCCCCCTGCTTGAAATCCACTTCTTTCAGATCACACATCCTTGTGATCTCAGATTAAGAAGCTCTCCCTCTGACGGGCCTTCTCATTGCCCTTCTCTAAAGTGATCTACCCCAGTTATTCTGCTCACTGCTTAGTTAACTTCAGGACACTTCACACATTCAGTGATTACCTCATACAATATTACATTTCATTACTTTTGTCCCTCATTATAATAGAATATTCCCGGCACGAGATCAGGGATCTCATCTTTTTCTTTATCATTACATCTATAGTGCCTAGAATACAGCTTGGCACACAGCACAGACTTAATATTTGTTGGATGAATAAAACTTCCCTAAACTCTGCTATGTTTTTAGCCTTGAAATCGTGAACTATTCTTATTTCAGTAGGGATGAAATTGAAACCTGCTGTAGACAAGAGCTTTCTCTAAAACTGTCTTTATATCAGATACGCTGTTATGTAAGATTAGGCCTGCAATCTTACTGGGTTACCAAATGAAAAAGTCCTCATGAACTTCTACAGAGTCAGGCATTCTGAATAACATGTTTGTGTGTGTGTGATGTTTTTTATTTAGAAAGATTAAGCATGTTTTCAACATTTATCATCTGGATGAAAAAATAGGCTATAGGCATATAGTCTTCCCTGGAATAAAAGAACTTTCTATCAACTAATATAAAACATTAGTGAAGGAGGTCTCACTTCTTTTCTTGCCACCATGGGAAAAACTATCCAAGAAACCACCATAGATGCTCACAGCAATTATGAAACAACAGAATATCTAGCTCTTTTCATTGAGTATGTGTATCAACTGGTTGGGTTTTTTTTCCCAGAAGTTTTCTATACTTTTTTATACAGAAGAAAGGAATAAGACGAGCCATTTGCATACATAGCCTGTAATTCTGGGTGCAAATGTAAAGGATGGAATTGTCATCATTCAAATGTAATTATGTATTTTATTGTATATTATTTATGGTTAAACTAATGAGTGACACACAGACTACTCACAATCAAATCACAGCAACATTCCTAGATCACCAACACACAGAAGTCATATAGACCTAGAATTTTTCAGCAACAGCTTTTCATTTTTAGATTTTTTTTATCTTTTCATTATACTTTCATAATGTATTTCTCTGCTCACACCACTAGGAGAGATTTTGTTTATATTAATATCCAACAGAGAAACATTATTATACAATCAAACATTTTGACGAAATTAAATTTAATCACTTTCTTCATCAAAATAACTATTTACTGCCTAATGAAATCCCACTAATGCCACATCAGCTGCATTATAAAGATAAGCATAAATCAACTAAATGCCACCAAATCTGTGCAGATTTAAATAATTCTTGAGAAAATTTTGAAATATTATGAGAGTTATTATGAGAGTATTACGACGTTTCTCTTAGTAACCTATTGTTTAAGCAGAAAGAGATGTCTAGAGGTCAAGTTAGTTATCTCTTTGCCTCTGGGTAGAGATCTCAAAAACACAGGTCCTCCATAAAAATTCAAGAAACATTCCGAGAAACTTGAAGACAAGATAAAGGAAAGGAAATTTACTACCTTCCTCAGTAATCCACCAGGAGAATAAGGCCCCTGATTTCTATCTATAGAGCCTTTCATTGAGGTCATGACAATTTTCGTTGCTACTTATATGTAGAAGCTTCCAAATATTAATATCCCATCAGACTCAAAACCACAGATAGTTAGAGAGATCTAAAACTTTAAATGTTAAAAGAAAAAGGAGACCAAATTACATGCTCTGCTGAGAAATAAAACTCCTAAAATGATTCTTTGAAAGAAGGATAAATTTCACATAGTAAAGTGAGAAATTAATGAATCTAAACAGAAAAAGCAAATAAAGTACAGATGAGTTCTATGCACTTGGCTGGCACCCAACAGCTGGTGTTCTAGCCCACTGTTTGATATTCTATAAAACTGTCTCCACATGAATAAATATGCTCAGTGACAGTCTTTCATACAGAGCAGGGCTTTTGAGAGGAATGAGCAATTAAGTGTGCCAGCTAGTCATTGTCACAAAATAGCTGATAGCCTTTTATATTGATATATACACATAATTAAATGCACAAAGTGACAATTTTACTTTTAATTGTTTTTATTTTAATTTGTGCACCATCTTACATTAATGACAGATACAAAATGTGAGAAATAGAACTGAACTTGCCCCAGACTACAATCTGTTCCTAGACTCTTAGAAACTCAAGTCATAGTAGACTGTTCCACTATTGAGTTCACTCAGAAAACCAAGCCCTAAAAAATGAAACCAAACCCAGTTCCTTACTGCTACACTAGAATAGATTTTCTGGATTAAGATATTTATGTCTCTCACAGCATCTTTATTCAGGTCATAGAGAAAACTCTACATTGCCATCTTGCAAGACAATCGCAAACCTGAGAGACAAGAGGCTAGGACTTAGTCCTTCCCTGGACCATTAGAACAGCACTCTGACCTTTGTCTGCCATTGATCACAAGGTATTCAGTCTTGACTTACTTGGCCAATAAGATAGCACATGAGCCTGAGATGAACATTTGGTTGTGGTCTTACCATAAAAAGGTTGGGATAGATTCATGTACACATAAGCCTGTGTCATTTTCCTCCTATTTTCAAGAATGATGACAATAGAAGACTGAGAGCAATTATCAACAAGGTATGAAAAGATACATGGAAAGCACAATGCCAACTTTCCACTGGAATGTGGATTCTACTATTCAGGAAGAAATTGGCCTATACAAGTGTGATTAAAAGTGCTATCTGCCTTAAGAAAGATCTCTGAGAACATGGACTATGTGATGGTTCTCGGTATATTTTCAACAGCTAAACACACCATTACTCAGTTTCAGTACAAAAAAAAAAAAAAGTCTGTGGGGAACTATGGTTCCAGCAGCTGGCTGATGGACAGAATAGAAGAACAAAAGCAATTTTGCATTTCGGAGGAAAAAAGGACAAGGGCATTTATTAGCATAAGGTTGCATGTGTACAGCTAGACTTCATGAACTGGTCACGGGTCTCCTCTCCTCTGGAGGGTTTTTACCTTGATTTCTTTACTTTCTGTATCAAAAAAATTAACTCCCAGTGTGATAAATACTCATTTATTAGCTTAGGTTTCTATTTTTTCCTTATTTTCCTTTCCACTGTGCCCTGTTTTTCATTGCCCTATTTTGAAATCTTCCTGCCTATTTCCTGTTATGTTTTTAACCAGGAAATGGTGACCTTTACCCTCCTTCTTTCTACCAGGCACTCCCTTGCAGGTGTCCCCCATCTAATATGTCCTTGTTTAGAAATTCCGGAGACAAAGCCCTAAAACAATCCAGACTCCCACCAAGAGATTACATCAAGGTTGCCATTAATTTGTGGATAAACAGCCGGGGATAGCAATAATGCAAAACAGTTGTCAGGACAAACTCTTAAAACCCGCCTGGAAAGTAGTATGGAGATTTCTGAAAGAACTAAAAGTAGAACCTCCATTTGATCCAGCACCATCGCACAAGTAGACATTTACCCAAAGGAATAAAAAACACCATTTTATTAGAAAGACACTTGCACTTGAATGTTTTTGAGATCACAACTTACAATTGCAAGATGTGGAATCAATCCAAATGCCCAACAATTGATGAGTGCATTAACATAATGTGGTATATAAGTACCAGGGAATACTATTGAGATATGAAGAAGGATGACTTAATGCCTTTTGCAAAACTATGGATGGAACTAGAGACCATTATCTTAAGTGAAATACCTAAAGACTAGAAGAGGAAACCTTACATGCACCTGCCATTAAGCTGGAACAGACAGGCAGACATGTGCACTGAGGGAAGCATAACTGAATTGAAATCAAACAAGAGGCAGGGAGGAGAGGATTGGCAGAAACCTACCTAACAACCACAGTGACACTATAAGGGTGATGGGCACTCCTACAACCCTTACTCAAGCATTACAAAAGTTATCCATGTGACCAAAAACATTTGTACCCTCAAAATACTTTGAAATTTAAAAAGCTCAATATAGGTAAGATGGGCTTCCCCCCGCCCCAATTACAATCCTACTGTGTTATTATTAGACTTGATCATATAAATATAACTAACCAGTGGGTCAGTGTTTCATTTCTTAAAACCTAGTAACTTATATATTAAGAATAATAAACTGTATACAAATAAGACGTCAAAATATATAGAGAAGTATCTTAATACAATATTTATATTATTATATGAAAAATGACACCAATATTTTGTCAATATTTTACTATTACTATCAAGTTTTTTATGTGAAAATATGTGATTTGGTATCTTTGAAAGGGGGAAATGAGCTCGGCGCTTGTAGCTCAAGTGGCTAGGGTGCTAGCCACATACACCAGAGCTAGCAGGTTCAAATCCAACCTGGACCTGACAAACAACAATGACAACTACAACCAAAAAATAGCTGGGCATTGTGGTGGGCGCCTGTAGTCTCAGCTGCTTGGGAAGCTGAGGCAAGAGAATTGCTTAAGCCCAAGAGTTTGTTGTTGCTATGAGCTGTGACACCATGGCACTCTACCCAGGGTGACAGCTTGAGACTCTGTCTCAAAATAAATAAATAAAGGTGGAAATGATGAAAAAGTGGTTCTATAACAGTCTCAGTAGCTGAAGCAGCTTTTCATACATTCACAAGGCACTGGATATGTTAGGGGCAACATGCCAATACAACAAACACACAATTTAGCAATATTGTATTGCAAAGCAACCAGCATTTCCTCATTAGCACAAACAACAAAATGGGTTAAGCTTATGTCAGAATAAATGGGATGGGACTACACATTAACTGAGGAAAATGATCTGACAAAAATAAGCTTTCTGTAAATAAGTAGAATTTCTTTAATTATGTAAGGCCTGACTAATTGGACATCAAGTTGCATTATAGTAAGGCTTGTGTTTTATCATTTTAGCAACTTAATCTGATAAAAAACAAAAAACAAGGATATAGAGCACTAGCCTGGCTTATACCATTCTGAGAAATCAGTTCTGGGATAGAGTGTTGGAATAATTCCACACAAAAATATATGTGTCAGTCATTTTCCATTGAGTTTGTGTTGATCATACAAATGCAAAAGCATTTTACTATTAAAGCAAAGTACTCTTTGTACTACCCCTTCCTCAGTGAAAAATCCAAACCAAGAATCTATGGTGTTACTCCAACAGACAGAGAGCCAGAAATTTATATTCTATCATTTACTAAAGCAAAATCTCCCTGGGCATGGTGAAAGGCAGAAATGTCTTTGTTTTATTCTTTGTACTTCCACCTTGCCCCTCAAGGTATACTTACTACGGCTCATTACACTGGAGATGTACAAATTAAGGAATTAATACTTGATCATGCAAAAATAGTCTTTTGAGGTAAAACATAAATTTAACTAGAAGCACAAATATCAGATAAGGCAGGAAGGATCATTTATCTCCTGTTTTCTTTTATGAGACGAGATCATAGAGGAGATGTACAAAATTAGAAGATGTTGTTCTAGGAAAATTTTATACATATCTTTATATGTTCTGTAGAAATACCATGTTCTATAGAATCTGTGTTCCAAGATAATCGATAACCAAAATTCTGAGAAGCAAAATCACAACAGAGTTTGGTATCAAATTGCTAAACAAGCAGGATGTTTGTCTTTATTGGGGCCTGATTAATAATATGACAAGCAGAAAACTGTCCATCTGGAAGGTTCAGGGTTCTCTGTAAATGACACCAACATTGGTCTGAAATCACCACCTCTTCTATCGTCCATTAAATGGCCTGTAAAGATGTGCATTTTGTCTCCAGATCTCTCCTAATTTGATAAAGGTAAATATAGCCTAACACATTTTAAGAGATAGTTGGAATTTCAAAGGTGACTAGGACATTATCCTACTTTCAAATAACTCAGAACCTGGTGAAAAAGACACAGTGACCTGTCCTATAATGTATGATTAGTTTATTAGATTAACTGCTCTACTCGCTGGTCCTCAAGAAAGTGAAATACTAGCTGGGACTAATTCAACGACCAAGGCAGAACTGAGGGTAGGGACCAGATCTTAGCCTCAGCTGGTCAGGCATTGCGGAAGGTCACAAATGGCCATGATAGGCAAATCTATGTTTTATAAAACACTGTAGCAGACACACTCTCACAGATTCATAGTTTGAGCTATGATTTTTATGCACTTACTGTTACTGAAACCATGCTGTTAAAGCTGTGAAGTAAAAAGAAACCAAAAAGTTAAATTTCTTGAAAACATTCTGCAGAGTCAGATCATGTTTTCAAAATCCAAAAAATCCAGTTTATTCTGGGTCCAGAGGGCTTTAAGTAGCATGCTTAACTAAAGAAATTCTTCTCCTTTTGTTTTAATACAGAAATCCAACAAGAATGAATGTATTTGAAAGACAAAGGCACAAATCTGAACAGAAAGATTGGCCTTCTTTCTGTGTGTAATGCCCAGTGTTTGAGAACAGTTCATATTTCTGTGAGACACACATAATCTCTGTTATCTTCATGCAGACTAACTAAAGAGCAGTATCTGAAATTTGTAAAAAATGAATAGGTCTTCCTTTGATAGTGACAGATCTTTGCTGCATTTTATTTTCAACTTAGAGGCAGAGAAGTAAGACAAAATGGCAGGCCATAGTTAATGAAATCAAAACAACAAATAAAATAAGAAATAATGGAAATTAGTGGACAATTTAGATTGTTTGAGGGAAATATATGTAATGTGAGTTTATAGAGCAATGCTATTTTGATATAGTGCTATTTACTTTTAATAGTTGACTTGTAAGGTTTTTTTAGGGGGTGTTTGGGATCATAATAATCCTATATCCTTAGAATTTAATAACACTCGATCATAACCCAGTCAAAGTGACTGTGACAGAACATAATATCATATGGAAACTGTAAGAAGTCCTAAAGGATAATCATAAGAATGGCCTTGAGCGTTTTTAAAGCAACGTCATACCATTTTTTTTTACCATAACTATTTGCTTTCAAGAAATACGTCCTTGCTTAGAACTGAGGTGATATAGTGTGGGGAGGAGTTAAGAGTTCAATCCTTGGAGCCAGACTGTTAGAGTTTAAATCTCACATCCTTCTCTTATTAGCCATGTACAATGGACATGACACTGCCTGTGCCACATTTCCTCTCTGAAAAATGGCAACAATAATAGTACTGACTTCACAGGGTTGCTGTGAGGGTTAAAGAACGTAATGTGTATAACGTGCTTATGAAAGTGTTCTACACAGAGTGAATGCCATATTCATGTTTCCTGTTATCATTACAACTCCACCCTGATTGAGACTGAATGGCTACACTTGAGAAAGCAAATGGTAATGCATTCTGAGCTACCTCCCATGGTCTGAGAGTTCTCTAATCCGCCAAATGCCAGCACCTGTTCAATGGCACTGCATCATTAAATGGCTCAATTTAGGCCTGAAAGAGGCACCTTCAAGTGTTATGAGCAAATGGTTTGTCCTCCTGGTGAGCCAGATCTTGCCTCATTGATGCTCCTTTTCATCTCTTTATGAGTAAAGCCAGCAAACTACAGAGAACATATTTGAACCTGGTTTGAGGATGGTACCTCATGATATTCTAGCCTCAGCTGGAAATGGAGGGCTGCAATGCATCTCATTGTCTTTTTTGCCAAAAGTTGACCAGGAATTTAGAAATTATGAGACGGAAACTTTGATAAAGAGAGAATCTTGAAAAGAGACTTTTAGCTGGACCTTACAGAATGAGAAGAGAGTAGAAGTGTATGCATATCCCATATGAATTTCATCAAAGTACACCAGCTTTAAAAGAGGCTCTTAATAATCAGGTAGTTAGATGATCCATTCTGTCTCTATTTGGAAACTCCTATGCTTACTTAAAGGCTCATAAACGAAGGCTCAAGGTTGTGAGGGTACAAGTGGAAGTTAAACAAAGGCTCAATAAAATAGACTGTTCTACAGTGTGGGTGATCTAACTACCATTGTTGAGTATGCAGTCTTCCAAAAGAGAGATCAATGATGAATCTGATTGGCATGAGTCAAGGGAACATCATCATGGTTCATTGTTTTTTACTCTTAACTGTCAAGAAGATGTGTTCTTCCAGGACTAGATACTAACTTTGGAAATGCAGATGCTTTCCCTGCCTACTGTGCTTTTGCCAGCAATGTTTGTGCAATGTTAGGGGATCTCATTTAACATTGTTTCTGACCAGGGAATTGAATAGCAAAAGAAGTAAGACATGGGTATAAGCCCATGGCATTTACAGATCTTAGCACATATTCAATTGTTCAAAAGCAGCTTTCCTTATGAAGTGAGAAGGCCTATAGAAAAGCAGGTCATAGTGCTACTATAGAATAACATCTTGCGGCTCGGCACCAATAGCACAGTGGTTGTAGCACCAGCCACATACACCAAAGCTGGCAGGTTTGAGCACAGCCCAGGCCAGCTAAACAACAATGACAACTGCAACAAAAAATAGCTGGGCATTGTGGCAGATGCCTATAGTCCTAGCTGCTTGGAAGGTTAAGGCAAGAGAATTGCTTAGGCCCAAGAGTTTGAGGTTGCTGTGAACTGTGACATCACAGCACTCTACTGAGGGCAGGGCAACATAGTGAGACTCTGTCTCAAAAAAAAAGAAGAAGAATATCTTGCATCATTTAAATCAGTTTCTCTAGAAGAAGGGATTAAAATACATTTTCTGTTGAACTTTGATCTCTGCCAAAAGAGACTATTAAAATAAAAAAATTATAAACAATCTTTGATGCTAGTTGAATTATTCATTCTGGTGACAATTATGTCTTTGATAAATGCAATTTAGGAAATACAGCATTATTTCTCAAAGCATGTTTCATAGATCACTGCCTTTTCAGGATATGTTAGTAAATGCTCTATTGTTAAATTATTTTAAAATATTTGGGAATGAACAAGGTTTAATAGATTTCTTTATTATTGAACTTATCAAAAGCGCTTCTCGGTGAATTTTTCAAAAGGAGTAAGTAGCAACACTATATCCAAAATTTATTTGATCATGGGCCCTTATTTTTTTTGACCTACTTTTCTTTTTTTTTCTTTTTTAGTTTTTGGCTGGGGCTGGGTTTGAACCCGCCACCTCTGGCATATGGGGCTGGCACCCTACTCCATTGAGCCACAGGTGCCGCCTTAACCTACTTTTCTTATATTATTGTGCAACAGGGAAATAGTCGATAAAAATTTTGAGCAGATTTTTGAATAATGGCATCTGGATAGGAATCAATCAAGTGGTGATGATGCAACTATTGCTATCATGTTTATATAGAAATTGAACACTGTAATAAAAATAGTACTATGAAAATAGGTTTGTTGGATTTGATATTAACATACTGTTTGGTAGAATTATTTAGCTATAGGAGAGCTAGTATGCACAGGTGACAAATTACCAACCAGAGAGTAGTTAGAAAATATTCCCACATTCCTAGTGTCTCCATTTACTAGTATTCGGATGATAGCGTAACATACATTTTACTCCGGACTCAGAAGCATTGAGTCAAGGATATTTAACAGTTTCTGAGAAAATACTGGAGGCCTATTCCTTCTTATAGTCAGGAAGGAATCCTTGTATTAAGGATATACAATAAATTTTTACAAAATTTAAAACTAAATTGATCAACAACTTCAAATAGAGTAAGTATATGAACATTTGAGAAGTAAGAATATAGTTGGTTTTATTTTCAGAATATTTTAAAACAAAGACTCAGCATTCAATTCTCAGAAACTGACAAACTACTAGATTAAAAAAATTAGAAATGCCAGTCTCCAAGGGGTCTCTGAAGATACAAAAGTAACTAATTAAACAGCCGTGCTTCATTTGGTTTGCTTTATTTCTCAGATTAGAGAAAATTGGGGAACCTAATTGAATGACATGACATTTTTCTTACAAATAAATAGTACTTCAAATCCATGCACTGAAGCAGCATTTCATTTTTTTCTTCACAAAAGGAAAAATCACCAAACAATTATTAATGCTCTTTTACAGTTCACAAAACTGACATTTTTAACAAGTGATGCTTGTATAGCATATCTTGTGACAAAAAGTATCACTTATTTCAGACTTCCATTCTCTCCACTTGTTTGCCTGTAAATGTCTTTCTTCCTAAAATCTGTCAGGGCTACTTTAAGAGTTAAATTATATACTCTTCAGATTAAGTTTCCGCAAATAGAATGGATACAAATATTTGAATGGAAATCTTGTCAATTAAAATAGGTCAGCAGTTGCTAGAAACAGTTCTTTCACATACCAATGTTGTTGCCTGGTATTGGCAGTTACTGGGCAATTTCTTGTGCCAATACTTAAGGTTTTAACCAAACTTGATCAGTTTCAGCCAAAATTGATCAATTTATTTGCTCACTGAGTGAATAAAGCATGGTAAGAGGGGAAACCATATAGTTCTAAGCTGAGCTTTGTATATGTTACATTGAAGAGCAATTACCTCTATATTTAAGGCATTACAGGGCCCAAGCCAGAAATTTTAACTAGGGAAAAAGGAAAGGTGGCTCATCTAGCTTGAATATATTTGGTATTTTATAAATTAGAGTTTCATCCTCTCTGGTTCATTGAAATACTATTATTTATCTAGTTTGTTATAATGAACACCCTTAGTTTTGCCAATAGGTCTAAGAGTTTGCAAGTCAAATTCTGTAATGTGCTATTTCTTATAGAGAAGATGATGTAAAGAAATACATTTTTGTTAAGACCATTGAAACCAAAAATACATGTATACATGTACATTTAAACAAAAACACACATATACAGAGGGTACCAAAAATGTGTACACATTTTAAGAAAGGAAAATACTGTACTAAAATTGTAATAATCAAATGTATTTTGTATCTCTTGTAATTGCAGAAATTAAACGTGACTATTATAATTTTATCAGTTTTTGCCTTTTTCTATATGTGTATATATTTTTTTGCATTGTGTGTGTGTGTGTGTATGTATAGTTTTTGTTTTTGTTGTTGTCAATTTGAGACAGTATCTCACTATGTTGCCCTCAGTAGAGTGCTATGGCGTCATATCTCATAGCAAACTCAAACTCTTGGGCTTAAGCGATTCTCTTGCCTCAGCCCCCCGAGCAGCTGGGACTACAGGTACCCACCACAATGCCTAACTATTTCTAAAGACAAGGTCTCACTCTGGCTCAGACTGGTCTCAAGCCTGTGAGCTCAGGCAATCCACCTGCCTTGGCCTTTCAAGTGCGAGGATTATAGGCATGAGCAACCATGCCCAGCCTAGTTTTTCTATATCCATTGTCATAAATTACTAATGCTTGAAATAACAGAAGTGTCAAAGATTGGTAGAATTTTCAGATTAAAATATTTCTCTCTCAAAATAAGAAGCATACACAATGTTTAGGTAAGGTAAGCTAAGCATATCGGTCCTTGATAGCATTAGTAATAATAGTAATAGCTGACATTTTTACTAAGTCCTTGCTTTCTTTCTGTGTCAATGTTAGGCACTTCCATTAGTTCTAAGGTCAAAACCTTGACATACCAATAATGTTGCCTGTATTACAATCAAAACTTGGAAAGACTATATAGCTTGTCTAAGGAAAAAAACGTACAACAAAACCAACCCATTACGGAGTTGAGCTAGGTTGAGAACCAAAGATAGTGGAATTCCCCGTACCAGTTCCTGAATCATTCAAGATCTATTGCTAGAATAGCATGATAGTGGTCTTTCTCTAATGGAATTTACCACAGAATTGAATCAAAATTAAATCATTTACGTGTAAGTCTTATAATATGCAGCAGATGACAAATGCCTTAAACAGAACCAGGAAAAAATGTATCTTATTCAGTTTATGCCATAGAGCTGCATAGTACTTCTTTTCAGTAGCTGATACTTTTTATTCCAAAAAGATTTAAAATGATAGCACAATTTAATGGCCCATTAAGAATGATGGAGACTAGATAAATGTCATAGAGAAAATTTGTTAACTATTTCCCTCTCTTTCATATTTACCTTAAAATTTTAGGACTTGAGTTATTAACTGACTATGATTATAAATAACACTAAAATGAACTGAAGGAGAGAAGGGGAGAAAGAGAAATAAATTATACAATAATCTGTTAAATGTTTTTAAACACATTGGATTTTTTTATTGTTTCTACATTGTTATTTTATGCCACTCTCTTATCTGTAATAAAGGAAGTAAAAAATAACTTTTTTTCTGTGCTATATAGCTTTCTAGAAGCCATTTCACAGAGCATATTCCATTGTGTTGGAGTCACTTACATACTTTCCTGCTTTTCCAGTGAACTGTGAGGAATTTGTGAGTAGGACTCTACTGCAGCCTTCACTGTCTTCAACACAAAATGAATGTTGAATTCATTCACCTTAATAAATACAGGTGTTTGCAAACCAAAAAATGAATGAGTGCGAAGAATTGAAAAATGGTTAAAATATGGTCTCAGGTCATGAAGATCTTATAATCTACAATGAAGAGCAGATATAAAGAAATAATGATCAAAATATAACAATAACCATACAGCAGGCAAATACAAACAGAAAATAAGCATGTAATGAAGGTGATCCTCGTCTGGAGGTGGCCTGAGTGGGTCTTTGACTTATGAAGGGGAGGGTGTGGGGAGAAAAAGGGCACTACTTAGCGGAGAAAACACGAGCAGGCCATGAAGGCGAGACCTGGAACATATCAATATATATCAATATTTTTGGCTTCTTCCCTTCACATATCTCCCACATCTTATTAAATTTCCAGTTTATTTAAATTATATGCAGTTGATTCTAATGCAATGTGGTAATTGTAGTGTAATAACAGCAGGAAAACTCTGTGTCACAGATTTCAGAAAGAATCCTTCCAGGCTTCTAGCATGGTTTACTAGAGGGATACTGGTATTGAGTTAGAAAATACCAAAAAGTAAGCAAGTTTGGACAAAGGGTAGGATGCAGAATGGGACCATGTTTATTGATTCATTTCTTGATAATGCTGAGTTGTAGATTTCTGTGCTATTTCATGGTAGAGATTTTCTAGAGATGGTTGGTCATGAAGCTAGGTATAAATGTTAAGTACAGCTAAGATGCCCAGAACCGAGATAAAGATATTAGCAACATCTAGATGCTGAAATTCTGGCAGACAAGAAAATACAAGGCAAGAGTACAGAACAAGAAGAAAAACCATCTGAGGAGGCAACCTTGAGAAACAGCTCTTATGGACACAAGAAGAACTGATGAAGTTAGATAGGGTAAGACTTGGCAAAGTAACATATAAATTACATGGTAAGGTGTAGGATAGAACCAGATTAGTGTCTTGGGATTCTCTGAGTAATAAATTACTCTCTGAGTAATTCTCCCTGAGTAGAATTCAGGAGAATTCTAACAATTACATCTTAAAAAATGTACCCTAGATTTGATGGCTTGGGTGTCAGGCATGACCTTGCCAAGAATAGTTTCAGTAGAAAGTGGAGGTAGGGGCCAGGTTTCCATGACAAGGGGAAGAAAAACTTTTGGAAGTTCTTATTCTAGAATATCTAGCTCTTAATTTCTTTCTCAAGAAATTTTACTGCATTGAAAATTATGCTTACATTTATTTACTTATTTTTAATATGGCCCTTTACGCTTTAATCAACATTTTCTTTTTTAGTAACACAAATTAATGAAACCGTGGGATCTGTGTTTATTAGAGCACACTTTAAGATCCACTGTAAGCTATATGTATTTAGCTATATCCAAGTGCCTGCCCCAAGTTACACTTTTAAGAAGTCATCTTAGGAGGGAGAGCAATAGAGAATTGTAATGAAAAATAAATCCTAAAAATTCAGAAATGACTATTTCTAAATATCCTCCATTTATATAAGAATACTAATGTGTCTTAACATTTAGCTCAATTGTATATAGAAAAAAATGCTAAAAAGAGATGAAAAACAATATAGTGTTTGGAAGAATTTTTAGATTTATTCATCTATATTTGAACAGAAATTAAATAATAACTTAGTATATTGTTCTGAGACAGAGGCCGGTGAAAATGCTGATGTAAGAGAGTAAAACACTTGCTCTATTGTTCACAGTCTCCTCCAATTTGCCAGAAACACTTATTTTCTTTCTTATAAAACCTCTTTTACTGATGTGGAAAATATAATACTATTAAGCAGCCAGGGACTTGTGTATTTAGAGTCCATTACAGTGGTGTCCTGGGACTTTTCATGTAAAGGTTCTGGCTCAGAGGTACTTTTTATAACATGATAAATATGTGAAGATGTTAGTAAGAATATTATTCTCTTATCCTCTCCCCTGCCAATTATAAATATAAGTCTTATTTATGTGTGAGTGATGTGGGACAGAGGGAGTCCTTTTTATTTTTCTTCTTCAGGAATAAAATAATTTGCTGTAAAGTAAATGGAAAAACAATATAGACAAGAGCAAAATCACTGGTGCCATAGACACCTATACCACAGTGAATCATCAGACAATACCTTTTTCATATATACAAATATCGCAAGTTCTCCTTCAACTGCCATTGTCCATTTTATTTCAGAGAACTATGAATCAAAATAATTTGCTATCTGAAGCCCCTGAAATGAACAGAAACTGAACAACAATTTAGGAATCTGTGGATAGTTCTTAGTCATAATAGCCATATTTTAAGGCCTCAATGGACACACTCATATGTACTATCTGTTCTCCAGGCATTGGTTAGTTCATTCCTCACAACTGGTTCACAATTAAAAATGGAAAACACAACTAAAAGGTCAGATAGACCCTGTGACAGAATCAAAAGAGGTTGTAGCAATTTCAAAAATCTGCTTTATATTTTTCCTTTTCTAGACATTACTAAATAGTCTCTCCCATAAAAAACAAGGAAGTGAAGCAATGGAAAAATGAATTGAATACATCTATATACATCTACTGATCACCTGTCTATGCATATCACTCACCAGGTGCTTTGGGGATAAAGGAATAATGCAATAATCTTCACCTTCGAGAGCTGCAAACTAAATAAAGGCATGAATGTACAGATGTGCATCTTGGAATCGATTCTAAAATTGGATTTTCTCTGAAGTTCCATATGCATATTACTAAAAACCATTTAAGATCCCACCTTTTCTTCCTTCCTGCAATAGCTAGCTCATAACCAACATCTCAATCTTGTAAGTCAGGGATACCGTTCAATTTTAATGGAATAAAAAGCATAAGCAAAATAAACAAAAATATGCCTACCTCCATGAAGAAGAAGAAGAAAAAAAGTCCTGTTATTTCTTTAAGGTAATAGCAGTGGAAATGACAATGGTGATAAAAATGTTATCATTTCTTAAGTACTTATTATCTGTCAGACAGAAAGAGCTTTACAAATCTTAATTAGGTCTGCCAAGAACTATTTAAGACAGAGAAAATCCTCACTCTACTAACACAGAATGCAATGATAATAAATATTAAGCAACTTGTCCAAAGTGATGCAGCTGGAAAACAGGGGATCTGGAGTCCAAACTGGCATTCCTAAGTGCTCTACTACACTGTCTCACCTTCGTGTGTCACTCCAGACTTCACAAAATCCATATAACACATCAAACAGACTCCTAAACTATTGGCTGAATCCAATAGCAAGAGACTCTCTTATTGACTCTTAGGAAAGCAAAATTGCATGACCTGTTTTGCTACTGCTTTTCTCAAAGGTAGAAAAACACTACACAAGCTCTACTTAAAATGTAATGCTGGGGCCCAGCATAGGGTCTAAAATCCAGTGCTTTGGGAGGGAGAGGCTGGAGGCTTATGTGAGGATAGGAATTCAAGACCAGCCAGGGCAACTTAGCAAGCCCTTATCTTTGGGAAAAAAAAATTATCCAGGAGTAGTGGTGTACTCCTGTAGTCTTAGCTACTCAAGAGACAGGAGTAACACACTTGAGCCCAGGAGTTCCAGGCTTCAATGAGCTATTATTAGGCCAGGGCATATCAGCCTGGGGGACAAAATGAGACCCTGTCTCTAAAAAAGAGGAAAAAAAAGCAATGTTAACTCTTTTCTACCAAAGAAATAACCTATAAATATTATATTCATTATATATTCAAATATTATATTCAACCTATAAATATTATATTCATATTATTATGTGATTTTCAAGGTTAAGTCATGAAAAATTTTTCAGCTTTCACCTTGACTTCCTGGGCTCACCCTAAGAACTCCCCAGCCATGCCATATAAATGTCAAGCAGCCACATAAGAAGAACAAACGCAGGTGGTCTGGCCACACTCCAGCTAAGGCGCCAGCTACCTTCTAGCCTTAGCCATCAGATGAACAAGTATGTGTTTAGATGATTGCATCGCTTACCATTTGCACTGTCCCAGCTGATGTCTCATGGAGTTGAGACAAGCTGTGTCCACTGAGCCCTTCAAATTTCAGGTCTGTAAACAAATAGATGTTATAATTAATTTAAGACAGCAAGTCTTGGGTCAATATGTTATACAACAATATATAGCTATAACAGGTGCCTTAATTCAGGGTATTGTGTGTTCTCAATGAGATAATGCATGTGAAAACAATTTGCAAAGAGAAAAATATTCTATGATTATTAACGCTTTTGCATGTGCTATTATGACTTTGCTATTGAGTCAATCCAAGTGATTAATTGTGTTCCTTATCATCTACTTTTACTACTAAAAGTGTGGTCCACGAACCAGCAGCATTACAGTCAAATGGGAGACTGTTAAATACATAAAATCTGAAGTCTGACTCCAAACATCCTTAGTCAGAATCTGCATGTTAACACAATTCTTGGGTTATTCCTATGCATATTAAAGTTTGAGAAGCACTATTATAAATCGCATCAGCTGGTCAATGATTGTTGTGTAAGGTAGGTCCATGATCAATCATACATATTGGCAGGCCTAAGGGAGCCACTACTTCTGGGGATAGCTAGTGCCTAGTCTTCCCTAGATAGAAATGTCCATCCAGTAAGAAATTCTCTGTATTTTCACGGGAAAATGAGAAACAAAAACTTTCAAAAGCTCTATCTCTCTTTCAAGATGAGCGGAAGGCTGACAGAAACGACCCAGTGTGATCTGACAGATGGTGTATGTCAGATGCATGATTGGAAAAGAAGAAAAAGAGCCTTTCAAAGTACCTGATTGTAGTTTTAGCAGAGAGCTGACTTTAAGCCAATTTTCTGGAGTCCAGTCACTTCCAAATATTTTGGATCAAGGGCTCACTATTCCAGTGTTTTACAGGTAATTGGCCAGTTGGGTTGCCAATTACCTGCATGGATAAAAGTGAGCATTCCTGTCTGTGCTTGTTTTTAATTAATACTGCTGGTCATAGAATTGAATATAAACCATTAATAACATGCTGCGAGATCAGAGCCACTTCAAGTTCAATTTAACAAGGGATGTCCACTTCAAGATTTTCAAACTATGTTAATATCTAACTATGGTCCTTATCCTTAATCTATTAGCTTATATATTTACTTGTAAAAAAAAGAAAATGAAGAATTCCTGTACCATTGCTTAGATACTCTAAGCATTAAGGACAACAGAAAAATAATTAGAACTCTAAAAACAGCATATATAGCTGAAGAAAAGCCAAGTCCACCTTGTTTCTTAAAATGAGCTTAAAAACATGTCATCTTTATTAATCATATTAGTAATAAAAACTTTATAATTGTAAGATACTTGAAGCTTTATGATTGCCCCTCTCAATAACCCTAAAAGATTAGCAGACATCTATTTTCTCTATTTTAGATGAGGAAAGTGAAACATAATGATTATAAAAGATTAATATAAGGTGATATCACCAGTTAGCTATTTTATGGTAAAGGAAAAACTAATATTCACATTTCCTAACTCCCCGTGGGAGTATTCTCCTTTGGAAAATAGTAAATACGTGTTAATTTTAGGCATAAGCAGTAGCTAAAAGGTGCCTAAGGAAGCACTGTCTGTAACACTACAGGGTTCAATTTCAATAGAACTTTCTTCAACTATGGGAATGCTCTTTGTCTACATCATCCAGTATGGTAACCACAAGCCATAGTATCTACTGAGCACTTGAAATAGGGCTTTTGTGACTTAGAAACAGAATTGGGGGGGGGAGGATTCAACATTCATTAATTTATGTTAAATTTAACTTTGCTCCAAAGAGCACACAGGGCTGAGAGCCATACTTTGACAAGTCTCTTCACCAACAATGATTTCCAAGCACCTTGGCCAAGTCACTGCATTATACCCACCCGCAGAAACCCCAGAACAAAACAGAAAGAAAGGTGATAGTGTGACTAGAATGATCCAGGAGTCTGGGGAACCAGATTAGAGTTTTAGACTCAGCTCTTTCATTTCTGAAGTAAAGATATTAGAGTTGGTAAGTTCTAAAGCATTTTTCTAGTTATAAAACTATGTGATTTTAGCCAGATGTCAATTGGCTTCTCCCGGCCCCTTTTTCTCTCCTTAGCATCATTTTGAGTTTCCTTTTAACCACACCAAATTCAAAAATACCATTTCCAATCTGCAATTTCATGTTCCCTCTCATAAGCTAATTAAGGATCATTTTCTTGTGGTTATCATTTTCCACTTTAAAAAAGCCAGGTAGCATACTCATCCAGCTGCTGAGATACTGCAAAAGCAATTAATTTAAAGCATGACTTTGTTCTTCCCATTTTCCTGTCCTTTCAGAATCATGAATCACAGTTATTTGGACTTGGTACTTATACTAGCTTTGCCTTAGGATGTTCCAATCTCTTTTTTTTACAATGGTCTCTCCCACAGCTACGCTAAGAAATATGCTTTATGCCCTAGGCAACTCCTTTTTCTTACTTCACATTAAATGCAAAAAGGAAATAGTGATATAAAATCCTCCATTTCCTGATATCTTCTCTTTAATTCTCTACTCTTCAATTTTACAAGGGCTACTTTCCTTTTATGTGTATTTCAAATACACTTGTGATATCGCTTTCTCAGTAAGACTCCCATCTGAATGAAACGTATTTCTTTCCCCATCCCTAATTATTCTTTTAACTTGTTTCTATTCACTTTTAATCCATCTCTTTTCCAATCCATCTTCTTAGATTAAAAGTAAAACAGTTATTCATCAATTTCAATTGGATCATTTTAGTTGTCTATGTTCTTCTGCTAACATTCAGATTGAACCCAATTTAAGAAAATTTGCATTTCTTCCAGTTGAAGAAATGTGCTTGGGGGTTTAAAGTGATTTTGAAGATGTTTCACACTTTAAAAACAGATTTTCTGCAGGGTATCAAATCCAATGAAACATATTTAGGGCATTAATTTTCTGAAAGTCAGTATCAATCTGTTTCCTATAAATCTTGTATTTAAAAAAATCTTTTAGAGTCTTGATTTAAAAGGAGGAAATAAATAAGAAAATATCAAAAAATGCACTTATACATTCCTGATAGTTAGAATAGGATAAAGAGTATCTAAGTTTAAACCACTGCTATGTTCTAAATTTTTGTATATTTCCCAAATTCACACATTGAAACCTAATCCCCAATTCAAAAGTATTAAGAAAAGGGGCCTTTGAAAGTTTATTACATCATGAGGGCTGCACCCTGGTAAATGAGATCATAAAAGAGGCCTGACGGATCTGGATTGCCATCTAAGTGTCATCTATAAAGCAGTGAGTCCTCACTACATACCAGATCTGCCAGTGCCTTGATCTTGGACTTCCCAACCTCCAAACTGTTAAAAAAATGAACTTTTGCTGTTTATAAGCTATCTAGTCTATGATTTTTTTTTTAATAGTAACTCAAATAGACTAAGATACCCACAGACTGTCAAAAGGTTCAAACTGGCCTTATAACACATCTCTAGTCTGGAAGACTCTGGGAAATTTCAGAGGTTTATGGATCAGAAAGACTCTTTCAAAAAAGATTCAAATGGATTAAGATCCTCAAGAATCTGAAACAGAGCCTCGAGCAGACTGAGGAAAACATGCCATAAACCCAAACTGGTTCTAGAGCATTGAACAGTCAAGGGAGCTTTGCTTAAGCTCTTCCAATATGCCTCACTTCAGATTCCCATTTTCTTTTAAATTTATTTCAAAACATTAAAGGGTAAGAGTTTTTTTGTTTTTGTTTTTACAACATGAATACTTAGTATAATGCTTATAAAAGAGGATACCCAGGAAGGGTGAGGTCTAGGAGAACAGAGGTCTTCTTAAGAAAATTTCAAGGATACACCCATGGGGGCCTCCCCATGATGACTCAGTCCCTAGGAATTTGTAGACTTCACTTCCTGGGACCTGGAAATTTCCACGTCTGTGAAATCCTGTAGTTTTGTAGGGGCTGGAACAGCTTCTCCTGCTTGATTCAAACTGACCAATGAGAAAGGTACTTGTGGGTTAGAACTTTTTGACTGGAGGTAAAAAGGGGAAGACCAAGCCAGTCACGGAGCAGGGCCATTTAGAATTCTTCTATGCCGTAAGCTCTGCCGGCTGAATAAAAGCCCTTTTCCTCTTCAATATGGTGTTTGGGTGCCCTTTCTCTCCATTGTGCCTCGTCTTCCAGGGGCAACACTTAAGTCAGTGCTTCAGATGTGCCTGTCACCAGAATAGTGCTCCTTGTACTCCAATGGTAAGTTCTCATCCTGTGCCTCCTCTTCCAGTCTCCCCTAATTTGGTTTCTAGGGTCCTTTATACATGTATAGCTCTTCATGCCCTTATATACCCAGCATTTAGCTCCCATTATCTGTGACAACATATGATGTTTGGTTTCCATTCCTGAGATACTTCACTTAGGATGAACTTCCCAGTCTTCTTATGAGGAGTTCAACTCATAATGCCACAAAGCCCAGAATTCTGCTTTAAGCTTTTCTATGATCTACTACTGTGAAATTTCTTCCAAGAATTCTAGCTTTATTAGGAATTTTTTCCATTCTCATTTATCAAGTTTTCTCTCATTATTTCTGAATAATTAAGAAACTTGTGTGACCTTGTTTGCTCTCAGAGTTCATCACAAAAATATTTCCTTTCAGTCAACCATCTCTAACAGCATTAGAATATCAACTACCTATTTTTGTTGTTTTGTCTCTGAACCAGTTATGCTTTATCAGCAAAACTATTTTCATGCTTTCATTGTGTCCATTCAATTTTATATTTCTTAAATATCTGTATCATCTCCATCCTCCACACTCAGCCTGAAAGAGCAGCTGATTTCTCTCCCTGAATTTGGCTTAAGGAAATTGGCCATCACCACTTCACTGAACATAGGATTCTGAACCAACACTTCAGATGGGACTATGCACTCCTCTTAGAGCTCCTTTGAACCATGTGCCCATGACCACTCCTCACCAACCTGTCTCCATCAGGTTACCATCCAAAGCCTTAGTCATTCATTCTCTTCAAATTCTCATCCAGTCCTAATTCTCATGTCGCCTCATCAAAGCCAATCCCTTATGCTACCCCACCTTACTCCCAAATGCTCCATTTGGATCTCTGGAAATCCTATTCTCTGATCATTGCTTTTAGTATATTTTCAAAATTGTTCCTGAATTCAACATCTCTCATCAAACCTCAACAGAAACCTCCCTAGAACCTTTTGAAAATATTTCTCCTTTGGACCCTTCAATCGAATGCAGGTTTTCCTTCCAAGTAGTTAGCAAAGTTTCCTCCTTTACCCCATTTGATAATATTTATTCTGCCTGCCTTTTATCACTCTGTGATTCATGATGCTACAGGCACAAGTTCCAAAGTTCAATGGTTCAAATCGCATGAAGTTTCTAATCTTAGCACTGCACTCTCATTATTTTACCACATTCTGCCTCATCTTCCTCATTTTTAAAAGGAAATGACAAAAGCATCTCACTCAAAAAGATTTTTAAGCCTTTATAACATAAAGATTAGGCAGATGAATATATACAAAGTGCTTGTAAGTATTACTGATTTAGGGTATATGAGATTTTGATACAGAATTAAAAATTCTAAGAAGAACTAAAATTAAATAAAAATGTGGCTTTATTTTTCATCCCTTCAAATGTATTTTTTTGTCATTTATTTTTAAATTGATAAAAATTGTATGTAGTTACTGTGTATGACATGTTTTGAAATATGTATATATTGTATGAATGGATAAAACATGCTAATTAACAAATGCATTACCTCACATACTTTTTTTCTTTGGTGAGAACACTTAAATCTGCTTTCGTAGCAATTTTGTTGTTGTTGTTGTTGTTAGATAGAGTCTCACTTTGTCACCTTGGGGAGAGTGTCGTGGTATCACAGCTCACAACACCCTCATTTTCTTGGTCTTAAGCAATTCTCTTAAGCCTCGGCCTCCCAGATAGCTGGGACTACAGGCGCCCACCACAATGCCCTGTTATTTTTAGAGATAAGGTCTTGCTCTGGCTCAGGCTGGTGTCGAATTCATGAGCTCAGGCAAGCCACTCACCTCAGCCTCTTAGAATGCTAGGAATACAGGTATGAGCCACCATGCCCATTTTATTTATCAGAAATTTGATAGTTTCTGTCTTTTGACCAATAACTTCAAGTGTATTTAACTTCTGAATAACCTCTTTCTTTTTGTAATGTAATTCTAATTATGTTTTCTTAAAATTCCTGTTGCTTTAGACCCATGTTGAGAACACTGAACTTGAATTTTAAACAAAGACAAATAAAAGCCCAAGAAAGAAGAAATGAATTCAGTAAGATTTTGATGGTCAAGAGGGCCAAATCCTAAGTTTTAGAACTCAGGTTTCCTGGTACTAGAGGATGCTGAAACCTGATCCTCAAAAAGGAAACTGAAAATGGTTGTCATAATGGTCAAAGGAGAGTCCTTATTAAATCAGCCATTATTTCACAAGTGCTATTACATGTCATTCTTCCACAAAGACATCATTGAACATGGTTTGCTTTCTTTTTCTGTTTCAAAAAGTGTTTCTGCCATTTGTTTTGCAATTGACAAAATTGGTTGTTTTTTTTTTTTTACAGTTTTTTAAAAAGATACCCATGCATACACATACACACAGAATGTTAAATCAGATCTGCCAAGCACATATACCTGTGAGTGTAACCAACATCTCTATCAGAATACAGAACATATTACTCAGTCATACCACTTCCCAGACAATTCCTCCAACCCCAGAGAAGTTGCCATTTTTGATTTCTTTACTATTGTTTAGTTTTGCATATTCTAGAACATCACACAAGTAACATCACAGAAAACATCCTATTTTATGTTCATTATTTTAACTTGGGAATTTTTTATTATTAAATTCATATTATTGCAAATCTCTACTTTATTCTACCTTTTTTGCTGAATAATATTACATTGTATGAATATGCCACATTTTGTTTATCCATTCTAGTGTCAATAGTGTTAGGATTTCCCTAGTGTATTATTCTGTGCTCTCCAAAGAAATAACACAATACAAAGGAATTATATAAGGAGTAAGGAATGTTTGAGACTCCTTTAACCCACTTTTAAAATCCTTGTTATAAGGAATTATCTTATGCAGTTATAGAAGCTGAGAAGTTCCATGATCTGCAGTCGGCAAGCTGGAGACCTCTGAGAAAAACTATTATGGTGTGAATGTCTGTGTTTCACCAAAATTCATATGTTGCAATTCTAAACCCCAATCTGATGGTATTAGGAAGTAGGATATTTTTAGATGATTTATTTTTAGAGTCATGAATGTGGAGCCATCCAGAATGGAATTAGGGACCTTAGAAAGGATACCCCAATGAGGCCTTATAAAAGAAGCTTACTGAGGTGCTTTGTATTACAGATGCTTTTTAAGTATTTGATTAAAATTTTTATTTAAATAATTTATTAATTAATATTCACTTATTAAGCATTTATGAAGGTTACTATGAATTTTTTGAGACAGACTGGGTTATGGTCCATTATTTTACTCCCAAGAAATAAAGTCAACTCACCATCACAAGTTTATGAGTACTGTTGAGAGTGGGCTGTGAGACTGGCAGGGCCCTCACAGCCTGGGGAACATTCAGAGAATGAACCCCCAACTGTTTCTCCTCTATTCCAGAAACAGCCATATTCCTTTCTTCATGCTCCCTCTGCCAGAAGTCACATAGCTCTTTCTTTGTCCAGTTAACTATGCAGAGACCCTTGTGATCTTTGCCTTCATACTTCTTGTAACATGTTAATGAAGCTGAGTAGAAACTAAGTCACATAGTTCTTCCTTTGTTTTGTCAACTATGCTGAGTTCCTCATGATCTTGCCCTTCTTATTTCTTGTCATATGTTAATGAAGTTGAGT
The DNA here is from genome assembly GCA_963573935.1 of Arctocebus calabarensis. Taxonomy (NCBI): domain Eukaryota; kingdom Metazoa; phylum Chordata; class Mammalia; order Primates; family Lorisidae; genus Arctocebus; species Arctocebus calabarensis. Next base: position 52,007 of record CAUYON010007299.1, read on the forward strand.
AGAAACCATTAACATGATGATTTGTTTTTATTAAAGTCATTTATAGTTTCCAATTGTACTATAAGACCAAAATTATGTCTTTTGTTTATGCTATTTCCCCATATTGTCTATTGTCTTCCTTTCCCCTAGACAATCCCGTACAGATACTATAAATTAAAGCTGATTTTGTGTTTTGGTGCTGGCTGCAGCCATGTGCTCATTCAGACCTCCCAAACCCATCCTTTGTTTCCATCTCTTCTCTTATGCTGTATTTTTCTATGTCCCCAATTCCATTCTGGTGCACTCCCCTTCCCCACACTGGTTCAGGACAGGTACTACTAATAGGATTTCAATTGTTTCCCTCTCCAGCACTCAATTGGTGTCAGCTATGGAGCGGGGATGAGAGCACCTGTATATGATGATTTTCTGTGATTTAAAAAGTGGGTTAAAGGAGTCTCAAAGCCTTGAACATTTGCAAGGGGGTTTGGGGGACCTAACTCCTTCCCACATAATGATTTTTTGGGTCTTTAAGAGTTTAGAAGAGGACAAACTTCACTGAAAGACGAGGAGAGGAGTGGGCATCTGGAGACCAAAGTGATTGAGGAAAATATCACCATGTGGAAAAAAGGGTTCATGAAAGCAACTGAGTGACATTTAAGGACATTAAAGTGGCATTGCAGGTTGGATTCCTGAAAGTGTCCAAAATCTTGCACAATTATTCTTTGAGTCAGGAAAGGTTCATCCTAATGTGTGCCTCACACTTCAACAGATGCACAAAAGGGCATCCATGTTGAATGGTGTGAAGGAATGCTGGTCAGATTTGGTGGAGCCAAGTCTAGATGTGTTTCTGACATTGTTACTGGTGATAAAAACATAGATTTACCAATCTGATCCAGAGAATAACCATCAATCAACAGTGTGGATTTTTTTCCTGATGAAAACTCACCAACAAAAGGGAAGTGGCCCCAAAGTGTCTGAAAGAAAAAGGTGGCAACTTTCTTTTCTGAAAGTGGTCATGTTGCAATTGTTCCTCTGAAAGAACAAAGGAGTGTTACTGCTTAGTGATATATAACAGTACGCCTATCAAAAGTTTTCAGAAAGCTTCAAGTATGTGGGCCAATAACTGGACTGTGAGGGACCATCTTGTATCATGACAATGTGCCCACCCACATAGCCAGTATCTCCATTCAGTTCCTCGAGTCAATTTAGAGGTTAAATTTTTTTAAATTTTTTTTTATTAAATCATAGCTGTGTACATTAATAAAATCATGGGGTACAATGGGTGGGTTTTATATACAATTTGAAATATTTTCATCAAACTGGTTAACATAGCCTTCATGGCATTTTCTTAGTATTGTGTTAAGACATTTATATTCTACATTTAGTAAGTTTCACATGTAACCTTATAAGATGCACCATAGGTATGGTCCCACCAATTACCCTTCTGCCACCCATCCTCAACCTCCCCTCCCCTCCCTTTATCCTGAGGTTAAATTTATGACTCATCACCCAGGCCCCATGTGATTATTTCCTGTTTCCTACAGTAAAGAAAATCCCATGCACAGAGAAGGTTTTCCATCCCTGAAGATGTTTATGCCTACAAAAGTGAACTTACAGTACTTGAAGAAAATGAGGAGAAAGAGTGTTTCAAAAAATGACTTATAAAAATGCGAAAATGCCTAAAATATCATGGCAACTATTTGAAGAAGTCAAAATGATTTTTTCATTTCTTAATTTTTGTATATGTCAAAACTTTCATTGCATCCCTTATACTATATTTTAGGGATGGCACTTTGCATATATTGTCTTATTCAGTCCTGACTGTGAGAGCTACAAGGCAGTGTCAATCACTTACCAATTGTCTTTCAGGAACAAATACATCTTATGTAGTCCACTCTATTGTTGAGCCTGGGACTCAACATCTCATACTTTCAGGCTCTTTTTCCAGTTGAATTCTGCACAGATCCTGCCATTCGGAAGCACCAAAAAGGTGCTTCCAGGTGGGAGGAGGAAAGGATATCCCTTCTGTTTTTTGCTACTCCTATCAGCATCCTTCCAGCAGGAGCTGCCTATAGTGTGAAGTATCTGAATTCCAGCACTCCTGACATCACCTCAGCATACAGGCTCAGAAGTGCTGGAGAAGCGGAAACCCTCAGCCATGTCATCAGTATTCTGAGCCCAGCCCTGAGGGACTCTCATCCACCAGATCTGCAACCTCCACTTGAGCTCGAGAGAATGCTTTTTGAATTTTCTTATGCTACTTAATAACAAAAAAATTATGCATTACAGATAAAGTTGTAATTTTCCCCTCTTCCTAATATGATCTCCTGCTCTCTAAAGGAACTTGTCCATACGATTAGTAGTCATTCTTTATTTGAAAACTCTTTAAATTTTCAAAAAATATTTTATAAAAAAATTATCTACTTATATATGATTTTATTAAAAATACATACTATAGTGTTTTGTGTTTAAATAGTACACTATATCCACAATTTTCCTCAATATCATTTATAAATGATAAACTATTAAATTTAGTATATACAGATATTACCTATTTCTTTTATCTGATATATAAAATTCCATTAAATGAATATAGAACTAATTTTTCCTTCTATAGATTTTTATTTCACAAACTACTTAATCACTTGGTTGAAGAAAAATAATTTAATTTTTAAAGACCAATGGATTACTTTAACCAGCAAATATATTTTGCTGTTTGCTTTTGCCATGTAATCATTTTCTAGAAGTATTAAAAAACTGTCATAATCAAAAGTTCTAAAATATTAGTCTTAAATTCCCATTCAGGTAAAACATATGTCTAGCAAAGAAGATTTATCTGTATAACACCCTGAATTCTTTGTGTCTTAAGGTCTTTGTAGCATCTCTAAAGTCATTGGCTCAGTTATAACAAGGAAAGTGGTCAGGAAATATGGAAAACTTCATCTCTGAAACTTATATTGTCAACCAATGTTTGCAATATGCTTTCTAGCTTTTACTAATAACACTTTACCTGCACCAAAAACATAAAATTGAACAAAATCTTCTGTCAATTGTAAGAGTTCTTCTGATATTACACAATACTCCTCCTCTTGCCAGGACTAATTGCAAAATGGTTATGTTTGACTGAAAGCTCCAGAAATTGAAGGTAGTTAATTAAAAATCTAATCATAACAAATGTATTTCCTTTCAGGTGGTTATCTATTCTAGTTTGCCTAAGACAGTTCTGTTTTCCATGGGCTTGGACTTTATGAATATGTCAAAAAAATTACTTAAATTGGGATAAAAGATGAAAATCTTGATTTACCACAAATTATTTATTCCCAGTATGGCAACAGGCTGTAAATATACTTCTGTTTTCATTACCACAGTCAAGACTTACTCAATTGTTAACTAAGGCACTATTCCCACAGACCAAAAAGAGGGCTTTACAGTTCTTTGCTATAACAAAGTAATCCTAAAATTTGTCATTCAAAGCTGGACATTTTGAGAATGAAAGGGAGCACTACTAATAATTGCACCAAAAATGCAAATGGAATATATATCTTAAATAAGCATAGCTTAAAAATATTAAACAGTTTTTTTTTTTGGTTGCAGCTGTCATTGTTATTTGGCGGGCCCAGGCTGGATTCAATCCCGCCAGCTCAGGTGTGTGCGGCTGGTGCCTTAGCCCATTGAGCCACAGGTGCTGAGCCAGCAACATGAATTATTGAAAGAAGATTTCTATAGGAACATAGCATTTCTGTATATTATCATGTCAAATCAAAATAAAACTTGAATGTTTCGGGAGGAGCCAAGATGGCGATCTGTAGCCAGCTTTCCACAGAGGTTCCCATCCAGAAGGAGAGTTAAAGGACAGAAACTCAGCAAGAAAGCTGATGGTTTGGATCTGAGCCAAAAGAAAAGGTCGAAGATTGCACATCAACTCTGGTGGGGCAACCTGAGACCCCGAGGACACAAACAAAAAGGTACAAAGCTCATCACCAAGCGGAAGGGAGTCCCCTCCCCCATGAGAATGGCTCGCAGTATACGCCATACCTACATACAAACAAGTGAGCAGAATTCAGATGTCCTCCCACTCTACCCCATGGGAGAGACCCTCTAAAAACCAAACCTCCTCCTACTAGGGTGCCACGGCACTCTCCCGCCAGGTATAAAACTGAATATACTCTCTACCTGCAAGTTAGAGTTCCTGGTATTCCCCTCCACTCTCAACCTGAGGCCTGGAGGCCTGTCCCCCACAGAGTCCAGATTCGTGGAGATTTTCTCAAGGGGTGTGGACAGGGCGGACTGTTGCTAATCTGTGCTGATTTTCTGCCTTGGGAGTGGTGAGAGGAAAGTGAGCCAAGAGGAGGCCCAGTTGGAAAGAAGGTCCCCTGAGGCATGAAACAGCAACCGCAACTGCGGGAACAATAGCAGGAGAGCTCGCACCCCTGGGGATGTTTTGAAGAGACACTCCCAGTCTTCTGGGCAGCCAGGGGATGCGGGCGGCTTTTTTGGTGGTAGCCACCAGCAGAGTGGACCTGCAACCAAGGCACGTGAAGGATATGCCTGAGGTGGTACCAGCCGGGACAGAGCACAGGGATTAGAATACGTGCAGAGTTAGCTGATAACCAGGGCAAGGCTGCTGTGCTTACCTTCAGACTAACCTGGCCTTCAGGGGATGAAAGCTGAGACAAAGGCCTGGAACTCACAGACGGAGTTAGACCTATTTGCAGCCCCAGTCTGATCAGGGAAAATAGCCTTGACAGAAATAAATTCTGCAAACTTGTTCTGTTCAAGCAATAACATCAATCAGGGACAGGGCTCGAACTGAGTGAATTGCCCCAGTCCCTATCAAGTACCCAGGTTGTCAGGCCTCACCTCCCCCTGCCAAACAGTGACAGGGAGTAGCTGAGGAGCCACAGACCTCACTGTGACCCAGGCAGGCACGAACCTCTGGGGCATCTGCTCATTGGAGGAAACTGGATCACAACTGTTACCACCAACTGGATGTGACAGAGAGGCCAGGTGGGGAAGGAGGCATCAACCTGCCCAGACTAAACTACTTGTGGGAGGGGGTGTCCTCCTGAGACCACAGAGCACCGGAGCGAGTTATGCTAGAGTTTCCAGCAGATCCCTGCTATCTAGTTGCCAGAGACTTTTTAACTCTTCCATTTGAGATTGGTGCTGGCTAAGACAATTGATTGGGACCTCTTCAACTGGGCCAATCACCCGAGGACTATCCAAAGTGGTACCCTGGGTGTGTGGTAGTGGAAAGGTTTGCTTCTGCTTTAACAAATGTCGCCGCGGGGGGGGGGGGTGCGGTTATTTAACTGCTGGTATTTCTTCATAGCTCAGATTTCAATGCAGAGTAACAGATTCTCTAGGGTAAGACAAGGACCAGCTGAAAATAAGACAGAGCCACTTAACCCCACCACACCAAGAAGGTCCCCAGTTTCACAAGCAGTAGCTCTCTACGAGTCCTTGGCAAAACTCTAGGGGAAAAGGTATAGACACTAGTCCAAGCTTTCAAGCAAAGG